>JACJUY010001327.1:113900-150680 GCA_014220935.1 Platorchestia sp. MABIK | reverse complement strand
CGAGTAGTCTATTGTACAGATTAAATCATAGTACAGATAAAAATTATAAAAATGTTTGAAAATTTCTACACTGTACTATCAAGTGACCTGTTTAAAAACCAAAAAGATTTTAGTAATGGTTTTGAACAAAATCCTCCAATTTTCCGAGCTTAGCATTTTTTTAATACTTCAACGCCCCAGAAGAATATACGGTCCTCTTTTCAAAAATACCCCTGATATATTGTATTGTTATTCATTAAATGTATTATCTACTGTGTTTGCCAAAGTTCCCAATCGAATGGCAGTTCTTTCCTTCTTCTGATGTCAAAAACAACCTGATGCCCCTGCCACTCAAATGACGGTGGTTGTGATAACGGTAATTTGAGTACAAAAATGCTACGTTGAAGAGTTAATAACCATTCATGGACATGAAATTCAAACTGTGATGCCCTGTACGCCAGAACAAAGAACATCAGAGTCCATTTGGGCTAACTTCATTTGCATAACATCGACTACAGCGCACAGTCGCGAAGTGTTCATTAAAAGAGCGTTCTAAAATTAGAGCGAGGCAGTCCTCGGTGTTCGCCTCTAACTAATTTTTCCAAACACTGTAAATATTTGCCTGGAGTGCAGCTTAAATTGGATAGTCAAGTATAACCGATTGTAGATTCCTTCAGCAGAAAAAATTGGCTTTGGAAAAATAAACTTGGAATTAAAGCAGTGAATGATAAAAATTTATCAGAATTTTGAGCAAATGATTAACTCGGAGGCTATTCTGCATAATAAATACTGTAATTTGTACCACGTTTGTTTGATAAAGCTCATAATTTTCTTGACAGAATGAAATCGAGTTGAAATGGAAACCAGTTCGTCTGACGCGGTCATTTAAAATGTATAGGGAGTGAGCTATTGACCTCACTGATTCAACGCATTGACCAATCATGTTGGATAGCTTTTCTTAATCGCCTTAGGCTGAATTTTTTGTTTTGCTGAAATTACGAAACCAATGAACTTCAGGAAAAATTTTATTGGAAAGGTATTTCTAAGGCCATGACCATGACATTTCAACAGCACAATAAGAAATATTTTTTTGTAAAGGTTAATATGAATCGATTCTCGGTTAGTAATTGAGAATTACCTGTTTTCCTTGGAAAAATTTATTGAAAAAATTAATGATTTTTGTTACTGTATTAATTCATCGAACGGATTTATGTGTAAATTATTTACCATTTAGTGTACGTGACATGCATTTTGCACAACGCAGTACAAATTCATGTCTACTTGTGATTAAAACATTTGCCACGGGAGTGTGTCAATTTTTTCTATTTCGCTGGAAAAATTTGAAAAAATTCGTTTGTTATTCCATTTACTTCTCAATGAGTTTACGTAAGCCTGACAACCTGGATAACCATGAAAGACACTCACAAAGATATTGATGTTAATCTCGTGTAATAGAAAGGGTAACATTTTTTGATTATTCTTCGAAAACATGCGTTTAAATTAGTCATTATTAAATAAAATACGCTAGTATGTGTTCACGCATGAATATATGGTATTAAATGATATTCATCAGATGATTCTTGTGGACTATTCATATTATTCACCTTTAACATGATGTTATGACTCCTATTTATAGTTTTTCCGTAATTGAATGCTTCGTTAAACGCTCCCCATGTCATTTTTTCTGTCATTGAAAATAGCCCATTTGTTTCAGCAATGCTACCGTATTCGTTGGTTTGAATAGAAAATGACATTACAAATCTCTCAATTTGACAATCGAAAAGCAACATCCTATTTTGGGGAGTCGATTGTCTTAGATTTTTTAATCATGCGTTGAATCAAGGATCTTGATATTGGATTACGAATGCATAATCGATTCATGTTGGATTGACAAATTTTCACGCGCTAGCATTTCAGGAAGACATATCGACGACTGAACAAATGCAGAGAACAACGTTCTGATTTATCACCAAACTATCTTATATTTATACACAAATTTACATTTTCCCACACCCATGGAATGTTCTAAATACTTTTTCTCTCATATACGGAGTTGTCTAAACGCTGGAAATGTGAATACATGCAAAAATGATGCAATAATAAGCACAACAAACACTCTATCTTAGAATACCACTTCTGAAATTTAGAAACCCCAAATAAAATAGTAAGCAATTAAACTAATTTCGCGCTAATGCCCAGCAATAACAGCAGATGCTACTGGAGGTGATGAATCAGCGCGACTAGTTTCTTCCTCTGAACTTATCCTCAGTAACTACATATTATGAGCCAAGTTTATGACGAGTTACGGGGCCTCGCCCCATTTACAGCATTCCCTCACGCCGTAGCTCCTCATTAGAGAAGCAATTTTGCCTCGCCACGGAGTTCATAGTTTCAGCCCTTAATGGGAAATTATTTACTTGCTATTCCCTCAGCGTCTTGGAGATTAACACTGGCGAATGCAGGGAAAATTTTGCTTTGTTTGTGAGTGACTTCGGTGGGCGAGCCAACTGACTAAGAGTAAATGGTGCGAGGCTATTTAATTCAATGACAAATGGCGAACAAAAAATTTACGAAAACAGAAAACTTTCACTTGAAATTTTATCACACCGTATGAACGTCTGCCAGCTTTCATATCTTGTGTAATTATATAATCTATCACAAACCAACGGGGCTCTAGAAAATAATGATTATGCTTGGTATTGAAAAGTATTTTTTCATTGACATTCCATTGTGAATCAAGTTTATCAAATCCATCAATACTTCATCCATGTTTTAATTTCGAAGAAAACAAAAAAATACTGCCTGACAACTGGTCGAGGCGCCACACACCTTCGCTTGGCATCACCGGCCTTAGTTATTCATTGCCACTGCTTCACTGAACACACAATCAACAAGAGCACATTCAGGTTGAAACAATAGTTATCAATTCACAGTTTTTGTTTTCCGTTGGTCGACATCACAGTGAAACAGGTAACGGTAATTGGCAGTTACAATGAGAGGAAACAGTGAAGGCTACATACAGAACAGCTACAGCAGTTTCAGAAATTGCAACAGAGGCTACAATGACTACAATTAATGAACGGCTACAAAACGGCTACATGATGAAAATAATACGAGCTTCGTTCTGCAAATAAAGGAAATATATTTGAGTAAACTAATGCAATTAACTTGGTTCCCACACTCGGAAAAAAACTAACATCATAAATTATAGAATTTTCAAAGTCAGAGTTCAGTCAAATGTAACAGTAAATGAACTTTGCGAATAATCACAAAAATGTAAGCACAATTTTACAAGTCACCCTAGCAAAAACAAACGATCAAATAATCCGTGCCCATCACGGACACAGGTGTTCTACTTCTTAACCTAAGTCAAAATTAAGAACTGCGGCAACAGCTGATACACGAGTATTGTTTGTGGTGGCCTCTGTGTACAGACGAGTGCATCTTGCCATTCACCTGTGATGGCAACCTGTTGTCACTCACCAGCATTACCTATACTGCATGTGGCGGCTCACCAGTTATTTCTTCTTCTCTTAATGCTTGCCAGCTATAACCATTGCCTATCTGTAGCAGTTCACCAGTTATTGCCTTGGATTTCATATTCGTAAGTCATTGAAATCGCTTCTTCTGTAGCAATTCACCCCTGATTGCTGCCACAGTTGCAGCTCGCCAGGGATTATTGCAGTGATGTCTTCCTGAATGGGGTTTTGAATGGGAAATCGCTCATACCAGAGGAGGCTCTGAATTTTCGAGAATTTGTCACAATATCATTAGATTAAGGATAAGATGGTAGTCACGGGAAATCAACGAGGCTCAACAATCAAATACTTGAAAACTTCTTCCAAAACCACCATCTGTTGAGTTAAGTTACTAAGGCTACTTTTTTCCTGACTCTCATCATTTAATTCATTTCAGTCGAAAACCGCCCAGTTAACTGGAAAATTTATTGTTCATTCTAAGGTAAAACAGAACAATTCATTCAACTTAAAGTAAGACTCCAATTGACACAGGATAATAAAGAAGGGAAAATTTTTCGTCATTTGATAGTTTATTCACATGATAAAATTGAAACCATTCTTTCTAAATGTGTACCATGCATCATTTTTTCTCCCTGTATATGTGATGCGTAAATCCTCAAAGGTCTGTCAATATTTAATTTAATCGTATGAAACTTAGAAAACTCGATTATTCTTCAATTCCTTTCGTCACACAAATAACATATTCTGTCACGATATGTTGAACAAACGTATCTTAAACATTGAAATATTATTCTCTATAGGAGACATGCTTTCATTCTCTTTCTACCGAAATTCAAAATCGAATAGTTTGGGATATCCTAATCAAAAAATTGGAACACCGGCATAAGGCCTAAGGTGAGTGCATAAAAATGAAAAAGAGGTAATCAGTTACGCAAGCCTGAATTCTGGTGAGTTAATGCTATGAAACATTGGGAACTTATTCGTCCCAAATGGCGACGATGATGCGCTGGGGAGTGTTGACATGGATAAATTTGCAGCTTTGTGGTGCTCACTGGTGGTTCCGCATTTGAAGAATAG
The DNA here is from genome assembly GCA_014220935.1 of Platorchestia sp. MABIK. Classification (NCBI taxonomy): domain Eukaryota; kingdom Metazoa; phylum Arthropoda; class Malacostraca; order Amphipoda; family Talitridae; genus Platorchestia; species Platorchestia sp. MABIK. The sequence continues at coordinate 146,145 of JACJUY010001327.1, read as the reverse complement.
CTTCAAGTTCGTTCTCTTCTGATGAAAGCTTATTCTAAGAATTAGAACAATTGAAAATGCGTAAAACAATAAAAATTAGGAATATTTTTACTAACGTCATACCTTTTTGATAGCGAAATGCAATTAAATGAATGAATCTGTCCAAAAGAATTCGTCCTTAATTCAAAACAAGAAAGCATGCTGAAATTGAGAGACGTTGCACTTCAAAACTGTTTTGACTATAATTTTTAACGTGGGTTTAAGATCATTAAAAGCAGTCGTTTAATTTAATTTATTCAAACGTAAGAATTTACTTTCACCCTAACCTTAACTGGTTCCTTCATGCTGAATTATATTCCAAACACAAGCCAGCCCCCTATTTGATAAGTGCCCACATTAACGTAAACATAAATATACTCACATTTTCTCTAGCGTATGATTAATTCTTCGGGACCGCTCATTGTAAAGACATCAGCCATGGCCGTGGGATGGCCACTCTTAGCTTGACACTGCACAGTTTACAGCTGGCTCAATTTTAATTTTTCCTACTCAATGGAAACTCAAGTTGTAGCAAGCACTTTCCATTTCAGTAAAACTGACTTTCTTTCCGTATCCAAAACTAATGCTAACTCAGATTAAATTTGCGACCCAGTCGGTCGCAATGTTGAAAAGTTTCGTTGTCCAAAGCTCACACTCAGCACAATGTACTCAAGTAGCTACGTAAATATAACAAAAATTGCGTATTCAAGGAGCATAACATAGTAAGTATTCTAATAAAAAATGCATGGCTCTGAATGATTTTTTTCTATTATAGACAGAGCACCGACATTAGAAAATCTTCTAGCTGAATTAAATATGCCAGTTTAGGGTTGTAAAGCTGAAAAATTTTGCTCCTTATTTGTGTTTTTATAGAAATAATTGAAAAATGTGTAGTTTGGTTAAAGTTCCTCCATAGCAATAACATTAGAGTAGAGAGCACCCAAGCCCTTCTTCATCTCTGAAAAACTCTACGCAGCCTGTGACATGAGTTTTGGCAGTGGTCATTGCTATGTCAGAGAATGAGGTGGAGAGGTGACGCATTCGTTTTATAAATGTGTATTGTATAAATTTTCGAATCGTTTATATATGTAAGGTAAAAGTTGAATTACTTAGACCATTGATTTACGACTTTGATTACGCTTGGTTATATGTACAAATTTGTTACCCAGTAAAAAAAAATAAAAAATTTAATAATCAAAATTTGAGGTGATCTCAGTCACAAAACACTGCTCTTCTTGGCACTAAGATTGCAACTGCTGCAGACTCAGGACTAGCTTTTGCTGTTTGTTTGGCCACCTAACCTGCTAGCATAAGCAAGCAGCTACCAGAAGGTCGCAACTGCTCTGCTATGCCCTACTCCACTGCTGTTTGTTTGGCCGCGGCCTAAAGGCCCTCTCACACCTACAAATATGTCTGCAGACAATCTGAGCTGAGTTTGGTTTGACGTTCTTAAGGCACCGCAGACGATACAAACAACGCACTTCAAACTTGACGAAGACTGGCACATGCTTCAGTATGCCCAAAGAGTTTATATAGATGGAGGGAGCCTAGCCGATTCTGAGCGGGTTAAAATTGGCCCCAAAACTGGACCGAAAGAGGCGAACGAACGACCCCACACGTGACTGGCTCAGAGCCAATCACAGACGCTTTGCTCTTCACCTCCTCTACAATGCCACGGCCCACCTCCCATTTTCCAAAGCAACATCAGTAATGCACCAAAAATCGCCGTGAAAGGTGTGCGTGAAAGTCGCTTTGTAATATTTTTTTGGGCCAGTAATCTTTATAGTTTTAAACTGTTAATGTATCTTTGCTAGTAATTCTGATATAATTAAGTCTCCTCAAGTGAAGAAAGACAATTTATTATCTTTCAGAATCTAAGAATCCCAAATTGATAAGTTACGTTCAGCTTACGTTTAGCACAACATTTACTTTCCTTCTGTATAAGCTCGACTTTGTTTAAGAACTAATTATTCAGCATAGTGAATACCATAATCCGCATCCAATTAGTTTTTAATTGATCACCATGATCATTTGATCAAGCATTTGATCAATGCTTGATAATTTTAATTGATCACCTCTAAGCAATCATATATGCCTTCTAATCAAAGCTGTGGCAGCTAATTATTTGGAATGCAGAGTCGCGCATATTTAATGCAATAACATGTTTTTTACAGAAGAAATGATTACAGATACTGGTAATCCTTTTAATTGATATCATTGGCGACCTTCTAATTGGCCCTCCTAATACTTAAAATTTTTGTACGAACGCTTCTAATTAACATTATTACATCCCGCTTGATTTTTCCCTATTATCAGGTTGTAACAAAAGTTCTGTCCATGTTTTTAACTTGAACTAAAGTGAAAATCCAGTCAAAAATTTCTTTATTTAGTCTTCAACATAGTTACCATTTTTATTAATTACATCTTTCGATGTTGCCATAAGTTTTCTGATTCCTTCTTCATAGATTTTGGCTGGTTTGGAATCAAAAAAGAAACTAGTTTCATTTCGACCTCTCTTGAAGTTAGCCTTTGTCCCATTATGGGGACGGTGTGGGAGAAACCAAAAGTCCGTCGGTTCTCGACGGAATTTTCTAAGATTTTCACAATAGGTGTCAAATGATGAGGCATTTCTTTCTGAACTCGTGTGTGCTTTTTTCTTAAATTCATAAAAAATGTGATTTTTTTTAAACCTGAAAAAGTGGGTGTTGCGGAAGTGTCCATCGCCCACAATTTTAAAGTTACAGATCTAGAGAAAGGTTTTCTAGGTAGCTAATTGTCTTGTCTTAAGATCCGGTGGTAAGGTTTTTCGATAATTTGATTTTTTGAATTGTGAGAAATTTTTCCCAAAAATCGACCACTTTTTCTTTTTTTTCAAATTGTCCTGCTCATAATTTTCAACATGATTTGAAATTCAAAAAACTGTACCACCGCCTCTCTAGTATATTTCAATCGCTATCGATTGACATGTTTGCCATTCTTTTTCCTTCAAAACTGTGGGAGAAGGGCCTCTTCAAAGATCAAAAAATCAAGTTTTCAGGAGAGCCAATTTTCTAAAATTTTCATATTATGTTAGTTTTATTTCTGAGCTAATCAATTTTTTTATAAATTTTGCAGCTAATGTAGATCTTCCCAAGTTCTATCGATTAGTATGTTAGCCATTCTTGTACCTTCAAAACTGTGGGAAAGGATCCATATCAGAAAACAGTGAATGCAAATTTCAGAACACCAGTCTTTTTTATAAAAAGGCATTTATCCTAATTACAAGCAAATTTTTCTTTTTCAACTCTTTCTCTTGGTAGCTCTTTTTGAGCCCTTTCGAACGATGTATTTGCCATTCTCTTACCTTCAAAACTGCGGGAGGAGATTATATGTTCACACAGCAGCTAATTAGCTGATGACTCTGAGCAGCCGGACTCAAAACAAACACTCAGTAACATCATCATAATTAACACTGAGAGTTAGAATGTTTCGTTTGAGTACTGAGGCATTTCAAGCAAGGTCATGAATGAACTCTCTCGCTATTCACGTTGAGGAACGCCCAAAACTGATTCGTAATTAGGGGGTGGAAGGGGAAAATCACTCATACACTGGCGAGCCAAGGTCACGCTACTGCGCGTCTTCTACTCCGTCTAAGAGACGAACCAATGTACGTACTTGAGAGCGATATATCGTTGGATGCGCAAAAAAATTCTCTATAAGGTGAATTTATAAACCGAAAACCTACCATTATCCAAATTCAACCCAGACCGTGCTCTTAAATGATTCTGTAAGCTCCTGAAAAGAGGAAAATCGGTTGGAGCAAGACCGGGAGAACATGGTGGGTGATGCATGACTTCCTAGGCAAATTCTTCAATGAGATTTTTGATTGCTCTTGAAGTTTGGGGTCTGGCAATGTCATGGTGGAGGATCAGTACTTTTCGATTTATCAAAGAAGGCCAATTTTTCCTGTAAAACTGCTTTTAAACGAGTTAGCTACTGACAGTTAACTTCAGATGTTATTGTTTGATTGTCACCCATTAGTTCATAATAAACAATTCCCTTCAAATCCCACCATACACACAAAGGAATTTTTTATGGTGCAGTCCACTTCTCGCCTGTGGAATTGGCTTCGAACCACGACTTAGCCACTGTCTTTCGCGCTAAACATTGTAGTAAAGGACCCACTTCTCGTCGCCAGTTTTGATTCGGTTTAAAAAAGGTGTCTGAAGTAGGCAATAATTTTATTATGGGTAAAGTTGAGGGTCGCACAAGCAAACAACCACAGGCAGTGCCATCGGCTTGTGACTATACATGACCTCTTTTTCAGTTACGCCATAAATGATGCAAGTCACAAATCCAAACCGTCGTTTCATCTCTTTGTATTTACATTAGTAATCATCTACTCGACTGCAGGTGAAGCTAGATTGGGCTCATTGCTGAAAAGTAACGCGAATTATTAGACTCAGAGGTTAACGCTTTCCATTTGAAGATTCTGCTCTCTCCAATATAAAGATTAGTGAAGCTAGTGTATATTAAAAACTAAGAAATAAGGGCACCGTAAATAAAACCAATTTACAGCCACTTCATGACGTTTCTTTATTATTATTTGTCACGAAATCTCACAACATGCAATACAATTAGCACGAACCTAAAGTTGACCGATCCCTTAGACGCAGTAAAGCGTGTTGGTAAAGTTCAAAACAAGCAACGCATGATTTGAACTCTCGAAAAGTTTGTACACTCATCATAAACTTACTAATTGAAAAACAGATTAAATACTTTTCTGCCTGGGTAACCTTCAGAAGCTTTGTACCTAAAGTTTACTCATTACTATGGTAAAAAATGAAAACGAGCAATTCCTGTCTTACAAATCCAATTAATCTCATTTTGAATTACTAAGCTTCTCGCCAACTGATCAAAAGTTCAAAACCAGGTTATCAAAAAAAAAGTTAAGTGCAACGAAGTTGAATTTAACTGAATAATTATTTATTAACGAGCCATGCCTCTATTTGTGTTGACACCGTTAAAAATTCTTACCAAAAACTTTAGGTGAGGGCTTATAAAAGAGTTAAAGTGGGAGAACTCAAAGGAGTGAAAATAACGTCACCAAAACCATTTACCATCTCAAATAATTTTTCATTCCTTCAGATATTCCTATTCCTCCCCAAAAATTCTTTATCGCATTCAGTCTGAAGAACATGCAGGATGATAGAAAAGAGGAACCTCAGTTCCTAAGGCCGCGGTCAGACAAACAGCACTGGAGCAGGGCAGAGCAGAGCATTTTTGACCCTCTGGTAGCTGTTTGCTTGTGCTAGCAGGTTAGGGTGGCCAAACAAACAGCAGTGGCTAGTCCTGAGTCCGTAGCAGTTACAATCATGGCGCCAAGAAGAGCAGTGCTTTGTAATTGTGCTTACCTCAAATTTTGCTTATTAAATAGCTGTAGAACTGGCAATATTTCATCTAATTAAGTTTATTTATATATATATATATCTATGCTATACATTATGTTGTTTTACAAGTCCATCCGTACACTTTCGTATGTTACTTTCGATTTCCCTAGTATATTTCTACACCCAATGAATTAAATGGCTTTAATACTGTTTTTCTATTGCTTCAGGAAATTCCACATGAAATCAATTGCATCATATGCAAGTTATGATTGCTGATAGAATAATCATGCAAATAATTTACTGACGAATGACTTGAAACCTCATAGATACCAAAATCAGAATTATTTTGCAGTGATTTACGTGTAGATACATCACAGAACAAGGAACTTATTTGTTCAAGCGTATAAAGGTATACATTTATGGATATAACAACCCGAATATCGAATTAAACAAATTAATAAAAAATTTCAAAATGTATAAGGATCTTTTGTATTTGGCTTGCGTCACTTAGTTTTAATTTAATTGTTATTTTCCCATAGAACTTGAACATCACAACCGTTTTTTAGAGAAACTAGTAGTTTTTTAGTTGCGTGCTTTCAAAGTTGTTTTTACCAATGTAACTGTTGAAACGCGAACATAAATATTTCTGTATAGGCCATGCCCAGCACTTAGCGCTGGTCGAGAAAAAGTTGATACATAAAAAATGTATGTTTGAAGTCAATTTTAGTGCCGTGCGCCTAACACGAAAAACCTAAGATAAAAATGTTCGGCAGTGGTACGTTTTAAAGTGTTGGTATTGACAAACAAAATGCTTGGTATAGGTTTAGTTTTTCAGTTTATGAGGTGAAAAATACCTATTTACGCATAAATAACTATACAAGCCCACTTAGTACTAACTTCCACAGCGTCTGCCATAAATGATCATTGTTCATTAACATAGTTATGATCGAAATATGAGATGCACCCCCGATCGCAGGAATAGCTTGCACTGAGGAGATTAGAAGTTCGTCATCCTCTCCGTACGAACTCTAGCGTGCAACTGACTGATAGCTTCCGAGCGGTGTTTTATCATCCAAGATAAAACGCTGCTGCCGCTTGCTCCGGACAGCGCTGCCCCATCCTGCTCCCTGCTACTTGTCTGGCCACCCTAATAGGTATACCACTAACATAAAACACCGCGCCGGCTCTGCTCTGCTCTGCCCTGCTCCACTGCTGTTTGTCTGGCCGCGGCCTGAAAGAGTCTTTGTCAGGCGACCATTCTGGATCGTTGCCATATCTTGTTCGAAAAATCATTCATCATCACAAAATCAACGGCCCTTTTTCGCAGAGGAGGTTTCCTTCAACATGACAACATAATCAGTCACCGTTTGTCGTCCTCGCCCAACCTGAAATTCTATTGGTCACAAAATGAAAATGCACCCTACACCATGGCAGAACCACAACGCCACTGCACCGCTTAGGAAGCGTTTCAAAGGTTTTTCTTTACATTGCCAGTTCCCTCAAAAGAAATAATGACTGTCTAAGTTTTATTGTTTCCTACGATACAAATTTTTTTCCAGTTTTCAAAGCCCAATATTTGGTGTTCCCTAGTAAACTTTGGACATCTATTTTGTGACCTAAAATCCCTGTATGACCCTTTTTACTTTTCGAACCCATTTGCTTAAGATGTTAGCAAATGGTTGTTGGACTGCAATCGCCGCCAGTGAGTTTTTCAATCAGTTTTAATATTCGTCTGCATCCATTAAGGATAACCCGACAGATTCTCCTACTTACTGTTGAAATCATTTTCGGTCTACCTGTAAATTTTGGCACTCCCTAACCATCACGATTTTGTAGGGAACTGTAAACTTTAGTTTCACTGCGTTCAATCTCAGCCGCGATTGCACCTGGTGTAAAACCTTCTTTATGCAACTCAACGATCTAACCACGTTCAAAGGAGAGTAGTTTGCTGGCCTTGGGCATTGTGACACCTTCACACAGTGAGTGAAAACCTCTGATTGAGGAAAAATTCGTGAATTTTCGTACTTGTAGGCTCTTTACTAACATTAATTGGATGATCAGATAGCAAGTTGCTCAGTTACTTAAGTGTGACTATCCAATTAAATTTATTAGATATGAATTGTTTGCTTTTTTCAAATTTTAACAGCACCGATGAGTAAACTTTATTTAGAGAGCTTTTAAATCTATCCATGCAAAATGTTTTTTTCGAATTTTGAAATAGTCCTCAATTCATGATCAGGGGATAAAATACCGAAATGTGCTGTTGTTAATCATTTACAAACCGGCTAAATGAGAGCCTTGCGCACAATCGAACTGATGATAATAGCGTGAGTCGGGCCGTAGCTCACTTCAATCTATTATTTACGTCACAATGTCTCTGGTAATGAGCATGGAGTTTGTATCACTCTATCATAAGCTGATCATGACTCCACCATAACGTCAATCAAAATGCTGTCCCCAGGCTCCCAGATGAATAATTAAATATTGATGAACGTCTCCTGGGAATGCAAAGAAGTTGCATTCTGACTGCTCCAAACAAAGAGAAATATTATGTTCGTATTTCTACGGGGACAATGGGATCGATGAGCGCCGAATGTTCGGCAAAATATTACCTGCCATAGCCATGCTTAGTTCGAGCTTCACAAAAAACGTTCAAGCTTCATTCGGCCACATTCATCAATAATGACTGACGTACAAAAAAATGATGCGCTACTAAATTAGCATAAAAACAGTCGACGTAGAATCATTTAAGTATTGCAAATATCCATGGTTAGATTTCATGGTACTACTTTTTTGTTAAACAATGCAAGTTAGTAAAACTATGCATATATGGAGGCGAGAATCCATCTCACCTAAATCAGGCTATTCGATGGAACTTCCCGTTCATGCTCCAGCATAGAAGAAGAAAAACAGACTTAGAGACCAGTGAGGATAGACTCGCGTCTTCAGCCTCATCCAGCTTATCGCCCCCGGTCGAGAATGAGGTTCCTGCAGCTGATTTTACAGCCAGAAAAATGAGCCAATAAGTTTCCTTTTCTTCCTCTGACCTTCCTCTTGTTCCTCGGGCGGTCGTCTTTTGCTCTCGGACAACCACGTCCAGCTTTAGCTTTTTTTGAGCGGCTGGCATAAAAATTCCCCTCACCCTGACCTCTTTTTCGGCTCTAGCTCGTCTGAATTATCGTTACTAAGGCAGAGTCTACTATTTGCATCTGGGAATTCACGTTTTCTTTCACAAATGATAGTTTCGATTTCGAGTGTTTTGCAAGTAGTTTGCTTGCAAATGTATCACTGAGCAGTTAAATTTGCAGTTAGAAAAATTTGCCAAACTTACAGTAACTAGTAACAAATCATGGTAAATTAGGGTGTGTTGAGTACCTGATAACTTTTCTGTGCATTTCTCATCCATTAATGGCTACAAAAATAGTGAATAACGTAACTGACTAGTTAGGAATCATACTCGTATGGTTAAGTTAGGTTGGAGCACTCGTGCAAGTTTCAAAATAAAAATGATAGCTCGATAGCTACCAACGTGCTCGAAAAATCTTCGAGCACGTTGGTAGGAGCTCCAGAACTGGTAGAGTTTTAGCCAAGCCATCTTTTTCAGCCATTAGGGATCACGCTGAGCAGTGTAGTGTAATAGGGAGCAAATCTGATTTTTCAATTTAAAGTTTCTGTGCAAATAGAAACGACCTACATATACTAGAATCTCTGTACATTAAACAATTAAAACCAGCTCTTAATTCAATGTTATCATCATTCCAATTAGAAATAGCTTGATTTTCAAAATATTACTGTAGTATAATCTCTCCGTTACCCTTTTTTTCGCACTATTTTAAGTTGTATTCTTTTTTGTCTTTTAGCCGTGTCTTATTTTCTGTATTTCAATTATCTCTCACAGGTGTTGATATTGGCTTGAGCTTGAAGCCGAAACGTTCACTAATTAAAATGATTTTTAAATCAGCTGTCTTTGCTATCCTTTTTATTTTGAATCATACTCTTGTTACACACTGAATTCATTTTTCACAATGCTTATTCTTATGCAGCGCTAGACAATTTCTTTGAATCCCCTCACAACATACTTTCAAAAGATTATTCAGTGCGTATAACGTTGCAAAATTTCAATTGCTTCCTGGTACAAATGGTTCGGGTAAGTAGCGTGGGGTGGTATGTATGACTATAAATATCAGACATAGATATTGAATTACCTTTTATATCGAGATCCCAGCATCCAGTATCATTTTGACTTTTATGAAAAAGGGGATTTCCTTCCTTACATCATTTACATCCAGTGCACCTGTCATCTGGTGTATCCATCCTTTTTGAGGATGCAACCATTGTACGCAGCGGACTTGACTTTCCGGGAAAAGTGTGAGGTCCTTTAACTAATATATAGATAAGCCTTCCTTCTATTGCAATAGAATTTGTTTTCCGCTTGGTCACGGATCATCTTTTTTGAGTTCACTGCCATCATATTTCAGCAGTATTTTTTCATTCTTTTTTTTGTTGTTAAATAATCTACTTTCACTTTCTCTGTTTTCATGGTCTTTTGGGGACACACTTCTTGCGTAGATTCCATGTTCCCATAAATTTTTAACGAAGTTATTCCTTCTTTCTTCCTCTTTTAACGTAACTTATGATATAATCAATTATTTTTAGAGACTGCATCTATGTACGTTTTTTATCCTCGTATATTGCATTATTGTAGAAAAATTAACAATAAAATATTCAAATTGCCTATTATGAATGCAAATTGCCCAACGAGTATGTTCAGTCTGCATCAGCAAAACAAAGTCCAAGAAACCCAACGTAAGACGCCAAAAATGCATCGTTTCTTGATGTTTGTGAAACCCTAGTTCCAAAACTTCCCTTTTTTATTAGGTTTTCAATTATTTCAATTGCTAAAAGCAATTATAAGGACAATCTTTCACTGAGATAGAAATTCTGCCTTCCGAAAACAATGCGATCACATATGTAATTCATGCACACACAGTAGTGAAATTTTCTAAAACGACATTCATCTTGTTTGGTGATTGGCATCAGATAGAGCAGAGGATTGAGCTAGGCCCACAGTGCATGTTTAGAGTACACCTCACTGAACAATCGATGGAACTCGAGCAATAATGCGGTCAATGATGGTAGTTTTTCCGATGATGTACATATTTTTCACGATACCTTATTGTTAATGTTTTGAGAAAATCTGAGTGAACAATCGATGGATCTTGAAAAATAATATGCACAACAGATGAAGTTTTTCAGATGAACTGCAACAATTAAACTTGAACAGAACTTGGCTGAATATGAGAACAATGAATATAAGAACGGAAGTGATTTTGGCCGAACACTGAAGTTAATTTAAAATATTTTGAACACCATAAGTTATTGATCTACTAGCTTATACAATCAGCCGCATGTCAGTAAGACATGCGGCTTAAATCTATACATGTTTAAACTATATTCTACGCTCAAGATGAATTGTTTAAAATACATCACAAGCATACTCAACTCATTATTTCATGGTAGTCTAATTTTCATTTTCATAAAACCAAATGAAAAAGAGTTACAGAGTTCAATGCTCCCTAGGGCCGAGAAATCAATAGCTCGGCTTGCTCCAGCGGTCAACTGGCGGCACATTGTGCAAGCGTGTAGACTTGGAACTTTGTGGCTTAAACTTAAAATGCGATTTACAAGCTATACATGCTACTTATCATATTTCAGTACACAATTCTTCGAAAAATGTGCTCTTTGACCAGGCGTAACATTTCTGATCTTTACTCTAAGTGCTTACCATTTTTGTTTTGCCATTCTTTTCACAAATTTTCATGTCCAGTAAAGTCCAAATCTTCTTTGACCAATAGGAAATATTTATATACGTGTTTTGTGATAAGCAGAAAATAGGAAATATCAGAACAAAGGTGTAAAGTATAGTTTACATCTTTCAAGCAGTGTACACCGCTTGATCGAATAAAATAGCGCAATTTAACAATTCATTGGAGATTTGGACAACGGAGATTTTCTTCACACAACTCTCGCTGGAGGGTCAAACAAAAAGGAATGATACCAATAAATTTATTAGACCAAACGTAAAACGAGGCGCAAAGCTCCAACGGGAGCCCAAGCGCAACTGAATTTCAGTAGCAGGCGTAAAACCCTCCAGTTTGGTTGACAAATTATTGTCAGTTAAATTAAGGCAGTTAAGAGTATCTCCAGACACAGCAAAGAACAGGTTTAACAATTATTGAATGAAAAGTAGATGTTCTGGACAGCACTTCCGTTAGCTTCAGCGAAAAACAAATGTCTTAAGAACTTCAAGTTTGAGAATTCGGTTGCAGAACGTCGTGGCACACTGAACACCGCAGCGGCATGCGAACGCTGCGGCATGAGCAACCCGCTAAGGCCGATAAACGCCAATCTAGAAAGGCAAAAGAAATTTAGAGGCAATAAGGGAAAGCTAGTGAATTTTAAGCATAATTTCAATATAACACAAGCTTTTAAAGTTATTTAATAAGAAAGCATTTACCTCAAAGTTAAGGACTGAGTGAAAACTAAAATAGCATGAACAAGTCAAAAGTAGCCATTGCAGCGAAAATTATACTGTAAAGAATGATAAAGGCACAGGTTAACATACAGCCAGAAAAGGAAGAAATATAGAGAAGGAATAACTCAGGTTATACTTCAACAGAATAGATCACAAGACAAGAATCCCTGTACCTGAACTTAATTTGGTCCAGCGTGCGGCGACTTTCAGACGTTTGACTCAAATGAGGGAAGATTTAAGGTTTCAGAAAGATGAAACAAGAAAGAAGAAAGAGAGAAGAAAGAAGAAGGAAGAATTGCTCGAGAAAGAGATTGCACTCTCTTGCTAGATGAGCAAATCTAAGGTAAGATAAATCAAGGCAACAGCCAAGGTAAGGTAAATCAAGGCAACAGCCAAGGTAAGGTAAATCAAGGCAACAGCCAAGGTAAGGTAAATCAAGGCAACAGCCAAGGTAAGGTAAATCAAGGCAACAGCCAAGGTAAGGTAAATCAAGGCAACAGCCAAGGAAATGTAAATCAAGGCAACAGCCAAGGTAAGGTAAATTAAGGCAACAGCCAAGGTAAGGTAAATTTAGGCAACAGCCAAGGTAAGGTAAATTTAGGCCACAGCCATGGTAAGGCAAATTAAGGCAACAGCCAAGGTAAGGTAAATTTACCGAGAAATTGCTCCCCAGTAAAAGGGTTTAGAGAATTGAGCACGCACACAATTATACACATACACACAAGCACACACAGTTACACTAATCATTTGAAGAAAAGTGCAGAATAAGGGAAGGTGAGTCGAGTTAAGGCGAGAAGCGATTGCGAGAACATTGACTCGTAGTTGCAGATCTTCAGAACAGTTAGAGTTACGCTGATCTTTGCAGAAAAATGGCAACTTGCCGGGTGAGAGCGAGCATGCTGGACGCAACTTGCTGCGCACAATTTAACTTAAGGAACGCAAATGAGTTTGACACTGTAATTGAAGAAAATCAAAAGATGGACGGTCCAAATTAAAGGCTGGCCTGGAGATGACTGATCTCCATCGTTCGGCTAAACTCTACCTGAACACACAAAACTCGCCTGCACTAGAAACTGTGAGGAAATTCCTCACAAGGATAAAGTGGTCTACCCCCAAAATGAATTGATTTCACCAAAAAAATTCATTATTTTACGAATTTTCACTTCTATTTATTGTTGAACTAATTATGGTTCCAATTGAAGCAGCCCTCATCCCTAAAATGTTCAATCTAGAAGGAAGAAAAGAATGTGGAATTAGAGAATCAGATGTATAAAGAATAGGGTATTGAAAAAAATCCTCAATAATTTTGGCTCTTTTCTGCGAGCATTGTCGTCCAGAAATAAACACTCAAAACTAGAGAAGTAAAATTCGTTATGAGAAACACATCAAGAACTTGGCAAACAGCCTCATGACCTCATTTGATTTCGGAAGAGAGTCGCTGATCTCAATCCGTCCGAGGAAAAACAACCTCACAACATTACTTTGCCTTCAGATGCCTGCTCTGTAGGGACGATGAAAAAAAATGCATTGCGTCAAGAGGGTCTCGCTATTTAAATTTTTTTATTTGGGTAAACAAGGGTGAACCTTGACTTATCCAGGGAAATACAGTATAATACAATTTTCTTCTTTTTGCTGTCCAATCATCGATGTTTCCCCGCAACAAATTTTTTTTCAGAATTTTACTCGGCCAGTATTTAATAGCTTTCCGGAGCATCGTTATCGAAGTTTTCATTTCCACAGCATACAATCTACGATTCCCTCAAAAATTATTTCAGAACACTTAATAAACTGGCCAGTTGACTGGGCCTAGAGTTTTAAGACATCCAGAGCATGCGTCAGTGTAAGAATTCAGTATGTAATTACCAGTGGGTGACTTGCTCTATGAAATTTGCCTCAGGGATCACTGGAGGTCACCAAGCAGTCGACATAATAAAATAATACTTGGAGTAATGATCAAATAGAATAAAATATATGTTTTGAGATTTTTTGGCCAAATAAGGGCCGTTTAGCAGTAATAGATGGGTTCTTGCGTAAATACTTTGGGTCCTTCAATGAATTCGGTTTTCAATAATTGCCTGCTGACCCAACTTAACCTGGCCGAATTTAACGTAACCTCACCTAACCTAGCATAAATTAATCAAAAATATTAATGGGTAAAATTGACAGCAATTGCCTTTAAGAAATTGTTGGTGTTCATATTTTCCCAACTGTCATCGAAATTTACTCCTGTTTTTTCAGTCTTTTATAAGTACTACTTAAAGACAAAACGTAACGTTCAAAGAACTTAAGAACTTAAAGGGTCAGAAAAGGCCATTGATTGCAGACGGCTACCGAATGCTACCATGTACAAATCAAATAATTGTATATTAAAAGAGCTTTCTGAGGAGTAATAATCGTGCAGTTTCAACTCATTTTTAATTTTAAACGTTCTACATCAACTAACAATGTACAAGACTGGGATGTTTGACATAGAAAATGAACGCGAATCCCTTGAACAATAACACCTACAAAATATATATGTATTAAACGCGTGGATAAGCTTCTGCCTCGTAACAATGAGTATCCGGAGTGAAAGGCTGCTTCAGGCACCGCGCTCGTCTCTGCAAGGGTCAAAGCTCTGCCGACATTTGGCTTGCATGGAAATCCTCCCTAAGACCCCAGGATAAAGAACTTCCTCTAGAATGCAGCAGCTAAAGAATATAAAAAAGAGAAACATTTCCCGCATAGAATAGAGCTTTAAATAACTTCGAAAGAGTTAGAGAGCTTTATATTAGCGCGCCTCTACAATTTGCTTATGGTGGATGCTGTGAAATATCAAGTATAATTTGCAGTTGGAAGACTTAGACTACGAGTACGAAAACACAAAGCTTACCGTACTTGTAGGAGTATAATGATAATCGATACATCATACACTACTTAGCAATGTTTTTCGGTTACAGTATTTGCATTGAAATGTTGAAACACTCTGTTACTTGATACTTCGTTTGCCATTGCTCTGTGTGATTGATAAAATTAATTTTAAATATTCAAACTGTTTTGTTAGCTGTGTTTTAGTGAAGAAATACAGAGTAATCCACAACAGAGCACTGCACAGAAGCTTCGATGCAATACACAGAAATGAGCCAAGAGGAAAATTTTGGATTTGCCACTAGTGAAATGATTTAGATTGATCTCGGGTCTTATGTTAATAATGATCATTATCTATCAGCGAATGCTCTATTTGAAAATAAACTATACAGAACGAACGAGAAATGAACACCATATAAATTTTAGCGACATTCTAATAACGATCAAAATTCAGGTAAGCAAAATCTCGCAGTTCAAGGAACGGTATTCGGTGCTATAACTGCTGATCATTACTGTCACATTTGAATGGCGATTTTGGGTCATTGCTCCATAATCACTCATTAGGCATACATAAAATGGTCCCAATGAATTTAATTACGTTTCAATTTTATTTATCAATATAAAAGAAAGACAAACAACAACGTCAAAAACAATTAACATTATCTTTGTGCCATTCGTCAAAATGTTTCGGTTTTCTTGAGTGAAGATTTTTCCAGCATTCTTCTTAGATTTTCCAATGGATTGCATTACTGTTCAAGCTTGACAGTTGTGAAACATTGACATTATTTTCAAATATTGTTCAATAGATTTGTCCGTATACTTCGTATTATCATCATGTTAAAAATTTACTGAGTTTCCACAGTAGATTAAGTACTTCAGTAGATCGGTTCATATACTTTTCGTATATATTGATACATTGATCTTGTTTTATGATTTCACTAATTAGAAGAAAATATGAGCATTTTCACCGAGAAGCACCTCCAAGACCTAAAAATTACAACACATTGTTTTGCGGTTGGATCAGTGTTTATTTTTACTTTAGTGCTTCACCTTCACTTATGGGTACACATATGTGTCAAAAATATATCAGGCTTCGTATAATATGACCAAAGTACTGATGAAATAATTTGGGTTATTTTCAAATGAAGTAAAGTAAAAGACAAACGGAGGCTATCGTATCTTATTGTTGTTGAGACGTTTTTTTTCAGGTGCTTTCTTTAATTTTCTCTGAGGTGGTAATTTTGAAATTCAGTGTCAGTGTTGTTTTAATTATTCGGTAATGAAAATTTCTGTTCACGGGTTGGCGCATTGTGTTACTGCTAAAATTTCGGGATTTAATTTCTTTCTTTCTCTCTAACGCTTTTCAATTTTATAGAGCGTTTCGTGTTTCTTTACTATTGTCTAAATAGTTGATGCAGGAACTACCGATTGTTTCAACATCGTTTTGAAGCAGTTTCCATATTTGCAGCCGACGATAACTTGAGAAATTAGATCGAGGCACAGCTCTTTATTTTTCGCTACTTTGATTTGATGACGGCTAAATTTTAAATGACAATTTCTCATTTCTCAGGTAAACTCATTTTTAAATTATTCTGCTTCATACATGCCTAAATACATTGCATTAGACAAAGGTTACCAAACAACAGGAAATATAATGTTAACTCGCGGTAGAAATCTCACAAAAAAAATCTTATGTTTCCAAAATTTTATGCTCGCCAAATTATACCTGCGTCACAATGGACGAAGGTGGAACATTGTACCTGCGTCATAATGTATACAGGTGTAGTAATCCGTGATAATGTTGTACCTGTGTCATATTTCACCAGCGTCACAATGTATGAAGAGAGAATGATACTTAATAAAACTGAGGTTTATGTACTCGAGCCCTCATTCAACAAAACATGACAATTTTTGAGGAAGAACTTCCCTAACGTATAAAGTAAATAAGAAATGAGCAGTGCGCCGTTAAAAGTTTCGTTGCTTACACAAATGAAACGGTAATGGCATTAAGGTATTGTACATTCATTACTGCATTAGCGAACCCATAATTTCCATGTATACGATGCTGGAAAAACGAACAATAAAACAGGAAAATTATGAGGGAAGTGTCAGTTTTTCGTCAGGATGTTGACCCTTCCACGTAGTTGTCGCAGCGGATGTGGGAGGCCAAAATCATGACATCTGTCCCGCGGTTGTGGCAGGCGGTGTCTCAATTAATTATTTATCGGTGAGCCTGCCGGTGGCCAAAATGTTAGCTTCGCGGAGAGAAATGCTGTGGTCGTATTTATATATATCTCGTGGAAACCACTCTCAGTATTCTTGAGTTGAAACGAAGTCTGACGTCCATCATGTCATTGTGTTGAGTCACTTAAGAAACTCCTCATTCTCCGTTTCAATTATCTGGCTGACCTGGAAGGATTCCAGCAATTTTAATTAGATGGATACCAAATTCGAGAAAAATTATTCTGAATACTTCCTCTCTATCATATATTAAGTGACCACTGAATATTGTTACGAAAACTCATCGTATTTAATAACAGAGTTAACAAAGAGATGTAGGTACGATGGGGTTGATGACAGTAGTCACACACCATGAATGGAGATGACGGAAGGTGACTAACGTGGACTCCAATCGATGAAATCAACAGGGACAAGCGCGGCTCAGTCGGGCAGGGAGGCCATCCAGCTTGCATGCAAGACACCGTTGAAATATCGTGTGCGAGAAGTTTAAGTCTCCTGGAAGGCTTAGAAAGAGAAAAAAAGAAACTTCTCGGTCCAAAAACTAGGCAGAGCAATGCAATCAAAGGAAGGTAATATAGATGAAACTCAAAGACATAAGCATTGGTGAAGCATTCAGGGAAATGAAGGCCCAGTAATGACAAAAGCTGTTGACAGTAATAACAAATTCGCCTAGTGATCATAAGCATACCCTCAAAGATGACACAAACTCCTCCAATAATGACCCATCCTCCTTAGAATTGTAACTCATCTTCCTGAGAAAAATGAAAAGTAATTGAATATTATGCCAAACATATTTAAAAATGCAAGCAGGCGAAAAAAATAGACCAACTTTTTAACCCAAACTATCATGTCTCTTATTCTTATCAGACACAGCATACTGTCATCTAATCTGAGACTGATTGGACGGTGCATTGTGTAAGTATTTCAGCGTCGAACTTAATTGCTTCTGAAAAACAACAACTTCTTCATATGATATTTCAAAACTTGCTTGCAAGATGGGAAATTAAACTCATGTTCTATAGCCGATGTATTAATCCTAAAAGAACTATTAAATGAAATCACTGTACTTCACTTCATGCGCAATCATAAAAACGACATTTATATTTTCAAAGCCCATTACTCGGTTAAAATTTCGCCACATACAAATGAAGCACATTTTCGTATCGTTGTGACCATCTGTGAAAAGGTGGTTGAAGTCGCGTTCTATTTTTCGATACGACTTTCTTTCACGAACGTCCTCTACATGTATTTGGTAACATTCCTTCAACAGGACCCGGTTTCGGCAAATAAAATCAACCAGAAGGAGCAATATTTTTTCGTTTGTCGAGACCTGGTATGAATGAAATATTGAAGCCGCCTAACGAAATCAATAAATTCTTCGCCCCTCTTCTCCTACGTTTCCTATCGTCTTCATGGTTTCCAGTCTGGGGTCTGGTCGAGCGGGCGTCCGTGCCAGTTTCCAACGGTAAACTAATAGTTTCTCGTGGAAGCAAACATTTGAATACTTCAGATGAAAATTCTTCATATGAAACGTATGTCAGTAAATCTCAGTAACATGAGGCAAGTGGCAATGTGAAAAAATTAAATTGTTTCATTAAAACGGAAGATTTGGGTTCTCCCACACATTTCTTATATCCTAGCAAAATGAAATGCAAATTTTGATTTTCCGGAAGTTCTATCTTCTTCAGACGCAGCAGATGGGAGCATAGTTATAACAGGAGTAAGAAAGACGAAAGTTATAGCAAAAGTTCCAGGCGACAAGAGCAGCTTCGGAATTGCTTAGAGCTCATGTTGTCGCTAGAGTTCACAACCTTAGAGTTCACCTTATGATTTGCAGCTTAGCTCAGTCATGAAAAAACGCATGCCCCAAAGATCGATACTTTCATAATCGAAGCGAGACTTCATCATGCACAAAGTAAGATCAATTAAAAACCGAATGAGGTCTAGAAAGTGGAGAGTGTGAATTATTCTTCTTCGTTCATCTTAACCAGAAGTTTTGCTTTCGAATCGTTATTAACGAATAGGTATCGTCACATAGCTTACTGTTCATAGTAATTGCTGGCTGAACAGAAACTAAACGAGAAATAATTTCTATGAAAATAATTCATCATGTATGCCGTGATATGCACAATGTAGTTATGTATTTTGAAGTTACTGTTCATCTTGGCGAATAAACTGTTTCAGCTATCTCGAAGTTAACCATTAATTTAATAAATGTGAAGGCAATGTTTATCCTTCACCTATCGTTTACAGTTCATTTATGCAATTCAATTCTTTTTTCAAGCACTTGAAATGTTATTGATTATCTCCATTCTCACTCATACTTCATTTTTTGTGGAACAGATGTCAAAGAGAGTTGACAAGAATTAATTTACAACTTGTTTCAAAAATTCTCATACACTGAAGTTTTTCCCTTTCACTCAGCAGGAAGTTTGACCAGTTAGTAGCTTTTATTCCTATGTACTTCAGATTGAACGATCTTACAGTGGGCGGAAAAATGTGAAAATTTATTTAGACTAAAAATACCTACGTAATCGTATGTTTTCATGATGAAGAATTGTCTATTTACGCGTAATCACTTCCCTCTTACATGATACACGGCAGCGTCCTTATCCCATTAAAACTAATTTAACTAGTCTTTAATGATCAATTTCAAGACTAACGTAGTTTGAAGTTGTTGGATATTTAACGATCAGGAAGAGCACTTGAAATGCAATGTTTTCTAACACAAAGCCTGCTACAATGATTTACCAAATTTCCGTCAGCAATCAGACGAACTGTAGTAGCAGATGACGTTCAGGTTGCGGATCTCTGAGTTGCTCAAGCTTTGCTATTTGATTGCAAGCATGTTTGGAACCTTGAGCATCATGCTTTTGAGATGGAGAACTTGTTTCAAACCTCGCTAATCCGTCACGGACCGCTCAGCCCGCTCCGTGCTCAGTTTGTGTAAGCCGACAAGGGAGAGCTTCAAACAGAAAAAACGTGTTCCTGGGTGTTTGGAATTTCCTACAGACGTCTTCAGTGTTAAAACGGAAATCCCCTGGTTGACCTATAGCAAAGGTAGAACTCCAGAGACAGTCGCAATAGGACATGTGAGTTTACATCGCCACAGTTTGCACTGCTTTGTATGCTGTTTGAGAGTTAGGCAATGTTGGAGCACCCAACATCATGTTAGCAAATGTTTGAGAGAACATGTTAGCAAATATTCCAACTGCTGATCTACCCTGCAGTGACGATGCCCATTTCTATTCATCGGCCTTCGTAACAAAGCAGGACTTCCAGTATTGGGAGAAAAATTTTCGGTAGCTCTGTGAAAGACTTCTTTATAGTCAGAGGACAACCGTTCGGACTAGTGTTGTCCAATTTCTTATTATGGGACCGTATTTAAATGAGGAAGTAGAATGCACGGTGACAGTTTTGATCGCTATGTCACGATGAAGCGGAACAGCCTAGAACCGATGATTGTGGAAATGGACCTCTGTTGTTCCAGCAAGATGAAGCAACTGCGCGTGTGGCAAGAGTTTCTCTTTGAGATTTTGGACGATAGTTTTTAGGTCGCCTCGACTAATTACATGGTGATATCCACTGATCAGCTCGTCCATCAGACCTATCTTATTTAGCTTTCTTTCTTTGGTTACACATGCCGACTGACGTCTTTCGAAGCTGCAACGGACGATAGAGGTGTTGAAGGACAGTACCATCGCGGCTCCCGAGTATAGTGCAGAGTTCCACATCGCAACTGCCGGAGTATTTCGCTAGTGGAGCAAACATTTGGAGAATATGATACTCAAACCTACCAAAAAACTTGCAGTGTTGGTGTAACTAAATGAAATCTTTCTGTATGATGATGAAACAAAATGTTCACTCTGAGACACAGTACTTTATTTATTGTTATTTTTTTGAAAATGTGTTCTTCTTCATGCATGGCCTGGCGTGGCTAAGAAAGTCATCTGTTTTATTTATTACTTGCATCTGAACTGGCTAAAACATATTGCAAAGGTGCATCACACTCAAGTATGGGAGAGATATAAGCAAATTACGGATATAAGAAAGTAAAATTACAGTTTAATTATAACGCTGAGAATCATCAATATGACACCTCTGTACTTCTAGGACGTTAACTTCTAGTCAGTTGTAAACATGTTAATGATTTCAGAAGTTCCGACAATAGCCCCTACAATGAAAACTGAGGAAATACTTAGCAGACAGTGACCATGATAATGAAATGTTTAAACTGACTCTTTTGTTTTTGTGAACCTCTCACAAATGATGTCCACACTATTGCTGCGTTTACATTGTCATCTAACGCAGAGTGGAATATTTATCTGAGAAATATTATTTTATCAGAGTTATTGGCATGTATATCTTGATGACTTGCATCATACAAAACTTTAACTGATGAGGCTAATACGAGTTTCAAAAAGGAAACTTTGAGCCAGGATGATTTTTTTTTAAATTATCAATAATTCATAACGGGTGGAAAGGCTTTTAGAATTATTCCTTTAGAAAATGAATTCAGCTCCCACTATTTTTTAAAGTAGTAGTAACGTTCTTAACGAGAACGGTCAAAAAATATCCGACGAAGAGCTTGAATCTCATTCATTATTCAGCCATGAAAGCAAACTTCAGGAGCGTCTTGATTTTCCATCAGTGTTGCGTGTCGCAGACGTAGGCCCTCGAATTCGCGAGCGCACTACATCTCATCTTTGCAGGGCCATGATCATGTTTCTTGGGCAGCAGTTGGACCGATTGTATTTCGCTGATGTCGCTTCCTATTGTCTTTGCCTTATTGGTTCAGCTACATCAATTACACAACGCAACTTTGCCTCACACAATGGTGACATTAAAATTTCATGTAAAAACTTCTATCAGATGCATTCGCTCTGAAAATGTAAGCTCAAAACTCTCCTCTATGATTTGTATCAAATCTACTTGCTTACGTTGAAGTGAGCTCAAGTTATCTCCCAGTTGAAAGCGGCACGGTGTTACTGCTGTGTAGGTGAAGTTTACTGCAGAT
Source organism: Platorchestia sp. MABIK (assembly GCA_014220935.1). Classification (NCBI taxonomy): domain Eukaryota; kingdom Metazoa; phylum Arthropoda; class Malacostraca; order Amphipoda; family Talitridae; genus Platorchestia; species Platorchestia sp. MABIK. Next base: position 124,118 of record JACJUY010001327.1, on the reverse strand, counting down.
TTCTGTAGCGTGGAGCCGAAAGTGGTGGCGCAGCGTAGCAAATGAGACGATCGTTTTTGGCACAGTTCTCCACTGCGGGAGCCTCACTATGATTTTAAAATATATACAATCGAGGCTTACTACAGTGAACTGCTAATACAAGAGTACTGCAGTTCGTAGCAGAAGCCTCGAATGTGAGTAGGTCTCAAAGTGGTTTGGGAAATTAAAAATATTCTGCTTCCAAGATTATCGATGTGTTGTTTGTTCTTACTTATGCCTTAAAACAGAAATCACAGTGGGCTGTATAACTGTAATTTCGGACTACGAAATCAAGCTGCACTTCTCGGCAAACTCAATGCTGAATTTGGAATTTGTTGGTTTCCAATTAATCGCGCTATAACGATAAATTATCACAATCTACAGTCAGCTTGAACCCTTGAAGCAGTTTTCAAAATTACTTTGCCCATTTTTCAATACCTGGGTTAGCGGCAAACTGGATAAGCCCTACGCAATTTGAATGTGCCATGTACTTTGTACTGTGAAAATTAGGACTCAAAAAATAGAAATACAACTGTTAGGTAATTTTGGAATTGAATATATAACACTAAATTTTGGAAAACATTTTCAACACCCTGACAGCACAACAACTTTAGAGAGCAATCCCCAAGCAGAACACAGAAAATGCAGTTTCACGTTAAAGGGAGATGTCTAAGCAGAATCCAGAAAATTACTGAGTATTATTTTTATTGCTTTATTCGCTAGAGATAAGCTTCCTTCACAAGCTGTCAAATTTTCGGAACGATCTGAGCATCGGAAGTGGGGGAAATTGGGTTGGGAACGGGAGGAGGGGTCCAATCAGCAGCCAACGCCGACCAGCAAGTATATGTCCCACGCCCCTGAAAATATACTATTTCTTATTTATTGTTCTATTCAGTTAAGAAGTCCTTAGTTTACAAGCAAGGGCTAGTTCAGAACGTTCTGTGCATCGAGAGAGTGGGAAACGAGGGGGAAGGAGGTGGATTCGAATACAGCTGCTAGAACCGGACAGTCACCGCATTAGACACAAACCAGAAATATCTCGATTTTGTTTTATTGCTCTATTCGACACAGAACTCCTTCGTTTACAATCTAGCAAAGCTACACAACGCTCTTTGCTCCGTGAGAGGGGGAAACAAAGAGGGGAAGGGGTGGAGCGCGTCGAGGAGGACGCCACAGCGGGCGCTCCTGGAGCGGTGATCCGTATACATGAGACCAGTTCCAATCGTATCTGTGATACCTGTGGTTCCAGTCCCTTCAAGAAACAATACTGACAAGAAAAGATATTCATTGATTCAGATAGCTTTCAGAACGTCAACCACCTCAATTTTTCCAAGCAATATAGCTTGCAAATGAAAAAAATGAAAAATTGTGGAAAAATACGCTTCCTGAACAGTTGAAGGTAAAAAGTTCAATAGCTATCACCTCCAAAAGTTATAATCGTAATGCAATCGTTTAGGTCTTATTGAATGCGCAAAGAGTTACTGCATAGCTAAACGTGAGTTCGTTTTGAAATTCACAGTAATTTTTTAGTTACATTGAAAAATCTATGAAAAAGTGTTTGACTTGAAAAAAACATTTGAAATTTCATAAAAAAAAGAAATTACGAATTTTAAAACGAACCCACGTCCAGCTATGCGGCAAGTTATTGCACATTCAATGAGACATAAATTGTTGCTCCACAGTAACAATGTTCGGAGAAGATAACTTTTGAAAATACCCTATTTTTCCCCCATTTTCCCCCATTATCTCCGTAATTATTTCGAAAATGGTTAAAAGTCTGCGTGGCAACTCCGATTGATTTTCAGAAATACATACGCATGCCAAATTTTATTGATCTACTGTAAATCCCATACAACAAACGTGACAGCCCTTTCCTTGATTCTGCTTAGACGATTGTTCTTAGATTTAAAAACTAAAAATACGGTACGAAATACTCTTCCATTTACAAGTTAATTTCACAAATGCACTATGAACTCTTATACGTCAGACTTGAATGGTCGTAAAATGGATTTCATTGTAAAAATTAGTTTGACATGGAAAAAATTAGATTATCGTCTAATCCAATCGACTGGTAATATTGAGCTTGAACTTGGTAACTGCACCGATTACTTAATTAAACACACCTTAATTTAAATTTTATCTATTAAATTTCATACGAATGTATGAGCATATATGTACATGCGTTTAAATGAAACTGCAGTTTATGAATATCTTCTGAAATAAATGCCGTGGTGCTCCAATGATCAGTGTCGTATCATTTACAAACCAAGTGTCTGTGGAAATAGATAAGATCTAAGCAACGGTAATATACTTATTTGCACCAGCTTAGTTAACTATGATCACATCAACTTGTACAGTATTTCATTCATGAAAAATTGAATTTTATTTGTGCCAAAATAAAATTAACATGTGACAAATCATCTTGAAAATTATGTTGATCCGTGAAATGAAGATTAAATTCACGAATTTGTCCCCACAATGGGGATGAGAAAGTCATTTAATATTTGTTTAATTTTTTCACCTAGTTCATTTTTAACTATTTGTTCTAATAGGATTAGAAAATAGATCTAAGTTTGGGTAAACAAAACATAAGTAACAATAAACAAACTGAGTAACAGGAAAGAAAATGACAGTGCATAAAATTCCCTTAGTATGCTGAAAAATTGTAGTTGCTAAAAATTTTACAACGTTGTTACCGAACGAATATTGCCCAAAAAAAACACAGACAAACTACTAACGTATTCTGAAAAGTGTTCATGACATGAGTTTCAAAATGAACGAAATCGTTCTGCTCTCTCATTTAAAGTGCGAAACAACTCACGAGGAGAAGAACATTCAGGCATATTTCTGTATCAGTCAGAGTTTGGAAAACTCGTAGACTTCATTGTTACCACATTTGTTATTTACAAAGGTTTGCAAGGTATAATTCGCTTTCCTCTCCGATGTTTCCAGCTCAGACATTTTCATCCTCTTGCCTCTATAGCCTTCCTAGTAGGAGGAAATTTTCGTAGGTGTCCCACAAGCAAAATGCGGAGAATTCCTCGATACGACTGTATACCGAGTCATGGCAGCAGTAGCACTTAATGAAAAATTCAAATAGAGGAATTTAAACACAAAATAAAACCACAAATCACCTAATCAGCAATAATGGAATTGAAATCGGAGCAGAATTATAAAAAATTAAAGTTATAAATAGAATTTTAAATTAAATTAAATTTTATTGAAAAAACGCTGTGTAATTTTTTCTACTGCAAATACACTTACGTTCAATCAGACAGTTGACTGCTCTCCTGAGTCTCTTCCAAACGTGTGCTTCAGTTTCCGCGTGCCTGCCTCTCTGCAAACCGGCCACAGAATGTTGGATAGCCAAGCGCCGCGTCATGACGGCTTTCAGTGCGCTGGTAGTGCTCTTGCACAGCGTACTCTTTTCCACACGAATCATTTCTTGCAGCTGGAATGTTTAATTGAATCAATAATAGTACACATGGTTAATGAAAGTTGTACATACATTATTACTGAATTCCGAAATTTTGAAGAAGAATGGTATACATCGTTGGGATATTTTACTTCATTGTAAGAATGTCCTGGTTGCGATTGTCATGAGACGACCACTTTTTCCATTTAATTCTCACCTTTGTTAAGCGCCTAGCAGAGCTTCTACTGTTGTTCCTCAGGTGTGTGAGCAGGTTGAAATACTGAGCGTATTTGCAACAACAGATCCTCGATAATTTTTTTTAAACTTTCAATGAAAGTCTTCACTATAACAGTGTTGTTCTTCACCATCACTCTTTGCTCTGCTACTATTTTTTTTTATATCATCTACATTTGCAAAAATGCTGTTGATAAGTGCTTTAAATTTCTCTTGCAACTTTGAAGCATCATTTGCTGGCTTGTTTGCGCTGTTAAAAAAATCTCAAAATCTAAATTTTACTTCATGAGAGAACTACTAAAATTTCAATTATTTCGAAAAATTATTCTCAGAGCAGAAATTTGTCCTAAGGTGAAAAAAAGGTTTCTTCAACGACACAGGAACTTGCCACTTCCTTGAGTTCGTCGTAGTGAGTTGATTTCGAAAACCTTTGGAGAAGATGAGAAAAAATGGCCATTGTTTTTCGCAAAAAGAGCGTAATTGCATAATTTTAGCATAAATTTAACATATCGTAAATTTCACTACTTTCAATAATCTCATTTGAAGCGTGAAGAGCTGTATCTGGAGTCTTCGTCCGTTAAAAACACAAATGTAGCTAGAGCAAACTTTCACCACTTAAAGTAGGAGATTCAGACATATTAACCCAACCAGATTTAGTTATTTAGATCATAGATTAACATAATAGACATGGATTAACACATTAACAAATAGTCGTGAATTCTTTGGAACAGTATGGTATAGCCTAATTATTTTTTCAGTCGTACACTTCCACATTTTAAACATTACGACATAAATGTGTTTCAAAAATATAACTAATTTGTCTAGCATAGATTAATTTATCAGTCTTATACCGTTATACACTGTTGGTATTGATTTGCGTCCGCCGTCTCAGTCCCTGTAGTAGTAACGTCTACCATCGTAATTTTCATTTTCTGTTGAGTTTTAGTAACATGAATAAGAAGGTACTGCGAAAAGTGAGTACTTGCCAACGTAGATTTGTATGTATATAAAGCACATATTGAGATTATCTTCAAATATTGAACTTAATTACCTGCGAATGTATTTTCATAAATTTCAAAATATGAGGGCCTAAAAATGAACATCTGAAGTCGTATACTTCTTATAACGCCTTTCATGTGGGAAATTTGAATCTCCACTGATTACGGCAGGCAATCAATTATTAGAGAAACTACCAAACTCTTCAGAGGTTATAAAATTTACAAAATTGAATGTATTCAAGGAATATTAAAAGGTTTTCAATTCAAGCTTAGTAACAGGCATACATCACAGGAATTTACCTAGAAATGTTGGCCATTAGGAATGAACACGTGACTTTGTTGAGAACGAATGTAAAACTACCTCTACACGAGAATAATGGGTTTGATTTCGTGAGTAACTAATCTTAAATTTACTCAACTATATTTCCCAATTATTTTCTAATGCCCTGGGTGAACAATAAATTAGTGATCTTTTCCAGGGCTCTAAAAGATATAAATACAGAGCAATGAATAAATTTGATGATGGGTCATCTTTTTTAGGTCGGTTCGAATTGCATTGCTTCAATCAGTAGATTCACTAGCAAAAAATTGACTCCCGTGACAATACTATTTGGCTGAGGAATGGCCTTCAATGAGTGCTCAATCTGAAAATGCACATTATTGTTATTTATCAAAGAACTATTTTTTCTTAATTTTTGGTGAAGCTCGTCGGCAATCGACTGATTTTATTTATGAAATTCAAAATTACACACTCAAACATTACGTCAGATTTAAAACATAAGAAATTTAATGACCCCATACGTATGGAACATCCAGTCAAAACTTCAATGTAATGAAATGTTCCAGGAACAAATGTACTATGTTTACATCAGAGTCCAATTGGTATTCTACATAAAGTTCTGAAGGGAGAAATTCTACTGAAACGTACCAAATGTAATCCATCAGCAACACTGCACTTCCACATGCGACATGAAATCAGTTTTGTCCTCTGTTATTTTACTCTAAAAACTTACTTATCACGTTTCTAATTCAAAAGAAAACATTGTGTAATAAAAGATATAACAGAATCAATGACTGAACACAGTTTATTTGCTTCCCTTGATTCGTTAGAGACCAACTGCACACAGTGTTCGGGCTACGTCAATTAAGCTAAGGGATTCCAGCACTTCACATGAGTCCATGAGTGCAACACTCATTCTTTATAATACCTACAAGCTCAAATAACAACTTAAACGCCTGTCTTATTACATCTGAAGGTATGATTATCAAGTTAGGTTTCTACGATATCTATAAACACTGAACATCGACACCTTCACAAGACAGAAAATGCGAACTTCTACCAAAATTGTGAAGATGCAAAACACAATAACTCCGATGAAAATGATGAAACTACAGTATGTAATCTTTTAATATAAAGTATTTTTGTCACAGATGTGTCAGACGATACAGTTTTCTTCCTAACCAAGCTCTGGTATCGACAATACGACGAGAGTTTCATTTTATACATCGATCTAGTCTGTGTAAGCAAAGTGTTAACGATTTTTGAAATTGGCAGCTTTTCAAAAACTTGAATGCAAATGTATATTTCAGAGTTAACTTAACTCGAAGCCACAATAATCATTCTACATTTCCATTTATTACGCAAAATTTTTAGTATCTAAAGCAAGCAAAGTAATCAAAAACACTAGCGCGTCTCATCGTTACTCAACGTCATAGATAAACCTGAGTTGTCAAGACGATCAGCTAAACTGTATCACTTGCATTCAATGCAGCCCATTTTGTCACACGCGGTGAAGTCGAGCAGCCCACATTATCTCACTATATTTTCGTCAAACTAGAACTTCGTCCTATTTATTGAAATAGAACACTTTCATACATATAAATTAAAAAACATCTAAATAGAGGTACTTAATTTCGGTATATTAGAGAGCTGTATATTACATTAACTTGAGCTTTACAGGTCATACACCTGGCAATACACCTGTAAGGATTCCTGCTCTGCAGTAGTGAACGAACCTAGTCGATTTTAAACTCACGTGAACTCTGCTGGTGCCCCATCCTAAAATGTGGTCATTCAGTTAGGCAACTTGATTTCTTTTCACCACTCAACAGCCTCAATAGTGAATAATGTATTTGAGAAACATATTAGCTCTAAATCATGTTGTTTTTGCCGACTAACTCTTCTTCAAATCAGCTGGCATAAAAATGACAACGTCCGAAAACATTACTAACTAACGGCAATGGCATGCAAATTGAATGCTGGATTGCACGAAAAACACCACGATTTCCCTTTTTTGCTAAAAGGCTTATGGTGAGATTTGTCATGAATTCTAAAAATAGGAATATCATTATATTCCTTGGTTCATTCATAGATTATTTCATTAGGATTGAGGTGTTAAAAAACGATGCAAATAAAATGAAGGGCAGACTAGAGTGAAATGAACCGTAGTCAAATAAAATTGACTAAGTAAAAGTACAATTTCGGAAATTTGTTACCCTATCGGATATGTAATTGAACTTCACGTCCGCAGCACAGTCTCATTCCAGTAGAAATGCATGAAACGTAATTATTTACAAATTTAAAGAATTCAGCTGCATGACGTATGCTTTTTAAAAATGTATGATGACTCAAATTTATTTTAATGTTTTGATTATTTACATCGTTTCTTAAATTAGTTTTGATTTTCTGTCATTGCTTGGTAGCATAAATCATTAAGTGGATGGAGCACAAAAATAATCGTAAGAGTTTTGTTGTTGTACTTTTGTGTTTGAAAAATAGTGGCATTTTCGCCCGTAATTGAACTTCTGTACAAATTTATAAGCAGAAGTGTGATTGAGTGCAAAACTTAAGTTATGAGCTAAAGTTAATTCAAAAAACAATTAGTTGTTCTATTTCGGTTTCGGAGATATTTATGCGTTGTCGCACATAAGCTATAAAATACTGCAGATGGTACGAGCTGCCGTCTCACTCTACGCAAGAATTTGATTATAGTTCATAACGTCACCCAACCAGCAACTACGTAGGGCAGTGTCTATTGTGGTTGCGGGCGTGTAATATTCCCTGCGCTGAGCTGCGAGTGGCCACTTATGGTTCGCTGGAGCCTGTACTGCCAACACAAGTTACTGCGCCGAACTTGCTCTAAACTCTGCTCACTGCGCCGAATTTCAGCTTACCAATATGGACAAAGCGCTGATTTTTAACTGCGGAATGCTTAAATCTAGTGGGACAGCTATATCCTATGATGGGAGAACATTTGAAAAGCACTGAGAATATTCATATAAATCGATCGTTCTCATTAAAATCGGTTTATGCATTTAATTAAATCGGTTTCTACAATTAATGAAAGAGAATGAAGTCGCGTTTCAAATCATGTATTCTTACTTGATCAAGTGCTGCATGAAATGGTCAGCAATGAAACGCTTTGGCTGTGCCAACTTTTTACCGTAAAATAGTGGTGCTATCCAGAAATGTTACCGTAAAATAGCTGTGCTGTCCAGTAATTTTACCGTAAAACAGCGGAGCTTCTCAGCAATTCTTATCACCAGCGCCGCAAACAGCAGGCGTCGCTGCTACTACAAGTGTAGATATTGAGCGTAAAATACGCTAGAACTTTCCCTTCCTTTTTGTCATCTTTTTCATTCGTAATTTAAAACTGAAGTTACCTAGGTGTCTCATTCTTCAATTGGAACAGTATCGGCTGATTAGGAACATTAGAAAATGAAGAGTGGCACACATGTCAAGATTTCTGTAAACTATGGTAAACTATGCAGAGGAAACAAGATAATAAATTACGAATAATTATAGAAATTTAATTCTTTTCATCTAATTATACCCTTCATAAGCCGACATTCGTCAGAAACAATCAAAACACAATTCCATTGGTGTATGATGTTTCGAATTGTCAAACAGTAAATTAAATTGAAGTAAGTAACATATAATTTGCACGCATTTCAACACAAAATTTGGAAGAAAATGTTAATAATCGTATTATTTCCCGACAACTTAGTGTACGAGTACTAATGCTGCTCATTCTGCTCTGATTCAGGATTGTAATCGAATTAAAAAATAGTTCCACTGGACGAAGATTGGCGACGAAGATTTCGAACCTCCAAAGTGAATTTGAACTTTAAAAGTGCTTTGAAACCAAGATGGCGGTTTCCACAGTTAGCTGTCCTCCATTCGACGTTGCAGTGGAAACAGTGTGTGAGTTTCTGCAGAGACTACAAGTACAGTGTGCAGACGCTCTTCAGAAGGCGGGAAACAATGGCTGTAAGAAAGCTAGTATTTTAGTTAAAGCCTTGCCTGTAAACATCATTACTGATCTACAACGAAGAATTAAACCTACGTTATTCTCTGATGCTACGTATGATGAACTAGAAGAAAAGTTAATACAGCAATTTGAAATCAAGAAATCCATTGTCGGCGCATCTGTTACATTTCTAAATAGAAAGCAAGGTGTTAATGAATCCTTAGGAAGTTATGCAAAAACACTAAATGACTTAGCGTCTGCGTGCAACTACAATAATTGCTGTCGTGATCGTCTCTTGAGAGATGCTTTCGTGGCTGGTCTTCGTTCATCAGGACATTCTGTAGATGGACACTGTAAGGGATTGCTGTCCATCCATCATTGTCTCATTTTTGCTGCCATGACGAAACTTACGTAAATTATAAATAATCTGAACTTCTATTTTCTTTCCTGCTTGACGGTGAACAAATTTATTTTTACTTTCTCGTGGTTTACGTCTCACCTGTAATCATTACATTTATGTAAAACTTCTAAGTATTCACATATTTCTAACATAGTGTGATTTTATGTATTCTCACTCGAACTGATTCTAAGAATTAGGTTTTGGGTTCATTTCTATCGTTATTTTCCAAAGGGATACTTGTCCTGCATTTGTAATGATATTGATTTTAACCTTGTTCGGAATGGTCGTGCTAGCTAACTACCAAAATGTTCAACTAGGTTCTTCGTGGTAGACTTCCTTCTGACAGCCAGAATTAGCTGTCAGTAGCCCTTCTGTTATACTAAATTCATATGTGTACGTCGGAGTACGCACCAGTTCCCTCGCCGATAATGATCAGCTCAAGTAAAAGTGGCCCCAAGGGTGGGCCCATCGTTGGTTTTGATGACTACAGTATATTCTTAATATAAGGGGACGGTCTGGGGGCGACAATAAGTCCGTCAGTTCTCGACGGATTTTTCTAAGATTTTCAAATTAGGTGTCAAATGATGCGGCCTTTCTTTTTGAACTCGTGTGTTTTTCTCGTGAACTCAAAAAAAATTTTTTTTTTTCATAAAACGGAAAAAGTGGGTGTTGCGGAATAGTGTCCATCGCCCTCAACTTTAAAGTTACAGAACTGGATAAAGATTTTCTAGGTCACTAATTGTCTTGTCTTGAGATCCGTTGTTAAGGTTTTTCGATAATTTGATTTTTTAAATTATGAGAAATTTTTTCCCAAAAATCGACAATTTTTTCCCTTTTTTCAAATTGAACTGGTTATTATTTTCAACATGATTTGAAATTCAAAAAACTGTACCACCGCCTCTC
>JACJUY010001327.1:79671-104507 GCA_014220935.1 Platorchestia sp. MABIK | reverse complement strand
AGGGTGTAGGATACTCAGAGAAATTACTATGTTCAAACATCTTACCGCAATCTGCAACATGATGGCTCACTTCCCGATTCTCTGCTGTAATCCATGGCTGGAGCCCAAACTCGGGACTGATGCTGCGTTTGTTTTGGTTGGTGATTCAAACGCTCACCTTGTTGAATGACAAGGTCCATGCTCTCCTATACTGACTGGCATGGGTGTGATGTGTTGGATTTCAGTAACCCGTCTGGCTGTTCTCAATTGCTGTAGAGTGTAACGTGTATTGCACGCAATCGATTAGTCCATGTTATGACAGTAGAGCCTGATGTCAACGTTGCGGTCGCTTCTCCATTCGGGACTTTTCATCTGATTCTACTGAGAGAAAACAGGGACAGAGTGTGAAGCGCGGTTCGGATCCTCTCTTGAAGGATATCCAGCTTTTGAAAAATAAATCCACTTTAAGTTAAAGCATTCAAGTTTGTCACGGTTTGGCCATCGTGGCTTAGACGCGTAGCACGGATTTTACAAGGAAAGAGTCACCGATTCGATTTTTAGCAATGCTAGCGCTTTAATTCTTCCCTTTAGGAAAAGGAGAGAACTTAGTCATCATTCGCCATTCGAGACAAGAATCGGACATGGGTTTCTGCTCGACCGGGAACAACCGTCATTGTGTCCTGGTGTTAGTCGCTATGCATGCGAAAAGCAACGTGCACCATGACATGTATTAGGCTAATCTGGAATAGAGCATCCTTTGTTTTTTCCTAGTTATTTAAAAAAAATTTCAGTTCATGTCTTTAAGCTTAGTGTTTTTCGGGGCCTGCTACTGATTCAGTTAAAGTCAAATATTTGAATCCGCTAAAAAGTTGATGGTTCAGTAATAGTTGATCCAGTCAAAAAGGTAAATTTCCGGTTTTTGACGTTCGGAGAACATCTCAGCTATCTTCAAGGCTCCTTCGTCTCCTACAGTAGAAAATTATCGTCCTATATCTATCCATTCTGTTTTCTCGTACGTGTTCGTAAAGCTTGTTGTTAGGAAGCTTTCTTGGTGTTGTGAGCAGGAGAACCTATTGCCTGCACCTCAAGATGGAAGGAAGGCTGCACGGACGCGCTGCGTTCTGCGTCGCACCTGCATTTCCTCCCCTGAATTGGGATATTTGTAGAGATATTGATTTTAGCTGCTATAGGAAGTGTAAGAGGTCAGGTAAATCCTGTGAAAACATGAGGTTCGTACGTTCGCTCGTTCGCCCGCTACGGGGGTTTGAATTATGGGGGGGAGGGGGAGGGAGGTGGTATTTCATTATGTTACAGGCCCACCTATGCTATTTCTTCCCGGCTTGACGTTGCTATGTAAGCTCCTATGTCTCTTTATTACTGCATAAAGATTGCAAGGGTCCTAGCTGATCCCATCAATAATAATAGCGAATAATCGAGATTGTTTGGGCTTTTGCTGTTTTTTTGGGGAGGTCCTAGTGTGGGGTTTCAAAATGCTTCTTCTCCTACAGTTTTTGAGGTATAGTGATGATATGAATATTATCGGATGCGGAAAGATGCAGGAATTACCCTGACTTATATGACGATTCCTAATTCTTTGTCAATCAAAAGTTCTGACGTCACATGTGCGAGATTTTACGAAAAAATTGTGCTTTTAAATTTTTTTCATTTCAAATAGGAATTTGGAGAATGTTTTATAGGTTATAGCAATACCTGAGTCTTTCCGCATCCAATGATACCCATTTCATCACTGTTGCTCAAAAACTGTAGGAGAAGAAGCATTTTGGAACCCCCTCCCAAAATTTCGGTTTCTATGAATACTTTGTTTTCTATGAAAAAATCGCATTTTTTCATAGAAGACAAAAGCTTTAGATTTGCATTTCTTATCTGCATGTTAAATTTCATCGCTCTAGGTTTAATAACATAAAAATTGTTCCGGAAGGGGGTATATTGCCTGATTCAGTCGGCCATGGAAGTTGGTCACAAAAGAATTGTGGAATCCAGAGGTTCAATTCAAACCATTCAGTGGTGCCTTTGGATACAATTAGAATTCAGTGGTGCATTTGATCGTGTTAGCCACTGCAGTCTTCAACATAAGTCGGCATCGCATGGTGTTAGAGGGAAATTGTTGTCTATTTGCTACGAGTTTCTCTCGGACAGTTTGCAACGAGAGGTGGTTGTTGGTGGGACAAGCAGTTGGACACCGTTGTATCGGGTGTGCCACAATGTGCCCTCTCTTCTATTTTGCACACTCTTTCATCTTTGCCCTATACAAGCAATGCGTTTGACCTTGTAGAGGAAAGATTATTTACATACGCCGATGACCCGACCCCTGGAGTCGTCGTTCGCAGGCGAGCTGATCAACCTGCAGAGGTGGCATCTCCCAACCGAGATCTGATGAGGATTAGCAAGTGGTGTGCTAGCTACTGTAGAACATGACGTCGAGTAAGACGTAGGCCCTCGTCAGAATCAGGTTCAGAACTCGAGACCATCTGTGCGGCTGCTTGGTGTTGATGTTGTCAAATTGCTGGCTTGGACCGTATCGGACATTCTCGGAGACACCAAGTCAAATTCAGAGGCGCATATTCGTGGGTTAGTTTCCCATTGCTCAGAGAGATAGGAAATTTTCCGAATTGCTGGTGGTATTTTTAAGAGCTCCAAAAACATACTGAGATGTTTGCCTCGTCTTTGAGTACCACTCTACATCGTGCAGCTCTGCGGCTGATCGTCACGTGAGGCTCTTAGATCAGTTCGTTTGTGCTGGAGCGAGGCTTTGAGAGTGGAATTGCTGCCAACGCTCAATCATGGACGCCAGGCTGCACGTCTGAGTGTTTTTTCAAAGATTTTCAAAACACAGAACATTTTTTGTATGTTACGATCCAGTCTGGTGCTAGGCGTACCAGAGTTACACATTCTGCTGTTGCTGCTCACCATTTTGAGTCAGGGGGGTTATTAGGTGCAGGACGACTAAATGTTTTGCGTTGTCTTAGTTTTTCAGCCCGGACTCCAGTGGAATTCTTTTTTCTTTCCTGGCATTTGCCTCCGATTCTTTGGAGGGTTTTGCGCGTGTAATTAACTCTAGACTGTTGCGCTGAGCCTGTTTCTCATTCTCCTATTTTCCTTTCACTGCTTTACTTTCCTTTTCCTTTCATTCTCCTTCGTGGTGCAGGCGCCAGTGGAGTTGCCCGTGCAACCTTTAAGGGAATCTATCAGACTCTGTATCATATGAAACCATCAGTACTGTGTTGGCTTAACTCTTTGATTAGGGAACAAAACTCTCACACTTTTCAACGCCCAATGTTTGAAGCTTCCTGGCAAACTCTAAGCGGTTTATTTTGTGATGTGGAAGCAGACGTAACCCTTATAGACATTTTCTTAATTTTTTTGCCTTAGGAGCTGGTTAACGGTTATTGGACTGTAATCAGCTTGAGTGAGTATTTTAATTTGTCCTACAGATCGCCCTGCATATCAACAGACAATCCTAAAAAGTCTCCTGCTAAGGGCTGTGATTTTTTTGTTCTACCACAAGATTTCGTGTTTCCGCTACAGCGAGGGTCTTTCGGGAAGTTTTAAACCACTGTTTTAATCCGTTTGACCTTAGCTGCGATTACACTCCATTTCACACCTTGTTTTAGCCGCACAACGACCTGATCACGCTCAAATGAAGATATAGTTTGCTGGCTCTGGGCCTAGTGGCATCATTACAGTCTGACGACTTCAACCTGAGGTGAAATCCATGAATTTCTCTACTTTCAGACTTCTTTGCGACGTAGTCTAAAATTATTTATTACCTGAGAAGCCGGTTAGTTGCTCGTCATGTATTTTCCAGTGAATTTATACCACAAAAATGATTCGTCTTCTTCATCCTTTACCTCTACCAATGAGTAAACCTGAGCTAGAACACTTGAGTCTATTCATTCCAATTATTTTATTTTCAGTTTTGTTACGGGTTCTAAAATCAGAAGCTTATTTCAATAGTATTCGAGCACTATTGTTACACGAGTAGAGGATTAAGAGATTATTAAAAGAAGAGCTCTGGTGTTTCACTTGAGTAGAGCTTGATTTACTACATTTAGAGCACTAGCATTTTAGTGGTGGAACACAAGAACGTAATCAGGGTTAAAGCACTACTTCACTAGAAGCCCGTATAGTAGCTCCCACGTCAATGCCTGAAATGAAAATGTGCTCTTTCCACAGACCATTTTTAAAAGCTACAACTCCTCGTCAACATCTTCCTTCCCAATAGCTTGAGCCAATGAGCAACGCTCAAGAGCTTATTTCTAGCATGAAATCCTGAGAGATAAACATTGAATCCTGCCGTATTATCCGGGGCGTTTAGCCCGCCAAAGATTGACCTCTTATCAGAAGGCGTCACGGAAGTTACAGCGACTCAGGGCCCGCATGAATAATTGAACACGCTGGAGGGCAGCCGGAATTCTGGAGCGGGGAGCTCCTTGCTTGTTCGAAAGAAATTTCCTCCTATCAAATTTGATGGCTACGAAAAATTGATAAGCCCTTCGACGACCGGAATATCAGATGGACAAAATTGGGAGCCATGATAGAAGAAATTCAGTCGGAAAAATTTGGAGTAAGATGTGATGAGTTTAAGAAATTGCCTCCACACCATAAAATGCGGTTCCAAAAACTGGAAATATGAGGATATGATGCTGAAAATCTTGACAGTATTTAGACCGTGGCTTCAAGGCCGTGATCTCTAATGAGATTTGACAGCTATTCAATGAAGAGTCTTAGATTATATATTGTATATTTACTTATTTACGAGAGTGTGCATCAAAAAAATTGGTAACCCATCGAGTGTTCATAAGTGCAGATGATCAGTTAAGGAAACATTGTGCTTTACTTTTTATGTGTCAATCTGGACGTCGTTTTCTCGTGTTACTTCCAATACTTTTCTCAAGTAAAAACAGAAAGTTGGTCAAGTGTGTGTGTGATGCAGGATAAAATTCATCTTATATAAATTACCCATGTTGTACTTCGTGAACAAGATAATTGTCCTTCGCCACTAACTCATCTCTGCGGATTGATGTCTGTAGTCACCAGCACAGATAACTCATAAATGCGACAACAAATGAAAAATCTGGAGCCGGTGTGTGATGCATCGAGCTTCTCCCATTTTTTTGATGATCGCAACCAAGCAAACTAAATTCAGAATTATCTGCTGCAGTGGGTTGAGGAACATCTTACTAGGCACGGAGAACAAGAGATTAAAGAAGGTGCCACTGGAACATTTGATTAGATTGCATAAGTTAGTTGAAGCCTCCCTAAACACAACAAAAGCGTTCCAAAGGGAAGAAGGATTATTGCAGCATTCAGTTTGAAGCACGGATGATTAATCGTTCAGTGACATGGAAATAAATAGAAAGCTAACCTATAATATTTATCTGTAATCCCAAATCCGTCTCCTTTAGCCTGCGCACGGACCACTATGTGTGAAGCAAACATGATTGAGAACTGCTCGATTTGAAGGAGATCGCTGGAGGATAAACACTCCCAGCTTACATCGCTTCCTCCTTCAGCACTCGATGCGTTGGAAGGTCACGGTTAAACTCATAGTTCAGGTGTCTAGCTCCAGAAAGATGCTTTGAATACGCACGATTACATGATTGAGATGGTGTACAACATCAAGCCTTTAACGCCTTGGGTTTGCCAAATTTAATATTCAAATGATTTCAGACTTAAACACTCATTAGTGCATGATTAAACGCAACATTTCATTAAAAAAAATTGAACGTTTTGACACATTTAAACATAGTAAGTTGAGCATTCCCATCCAAATTCTTTTTCATATAGCTAAGATCTGACAGCGATTCAAGCCTAAATATACCACGATTACATTCAGTACTGCATAGACGTGATTGATCCTAGCCATATCTAGTTGGCTCTCAATGTAAATTAGATTGCCTTTACGCTATTCCATTATTATGTAGAGAAGAGGCTCCCTCATTCCCGTTCGTTCCCCATGCACGTCTCCTAATAATGACCTCGTCCCGCAAGAGTATTCGCTTCTTAGGAGCCCCGCAAAAGGACTCCTGTGAACAATCATGTCATTTTCCGTGCGGTTTGAGGGGCGTTTTATGGCAGGCAGAGGTGCCCAGAATGGACAGGGGCGCACATCCGCTACGGTCTGCCTGTTATTGGGAGAGGAAATCTCGGTTGGCGGCGCTGGCTGACGGCCGGAAAATCACCTCGATTGTGAGGAGCTTTTGCGCTCTCGTGGACTCTGCTTAGGGGCATCACAGAACCGCCCGAGTTCGAGTTACGGAAATGGGACTTTTCTTCCTCGAGACCAAACATTTACGGGACAGTTGCGTATTCTTTCTACGACCCTTCTAGTTACAGAATGGGACAGATTCTCGAGACCCAGCAGTCACGGCAAAGTTTATTCTTTCTCTGAGAGTTCGAGGCGCAGTATGAGATTTTTTGTCTGCGCCAGGTAGCAGTTCAGTGACACCCAATATTTTGGGGACATCAAAGTTATCAGAAAATGGCATTCCATGAGATTCGATTTGACAGGCACTATTTTCATGGAAGGAAATCTATCAGGACGCTCTGTGACAGCGCTGTGTGAGATCACATCAATAGCTTTTTCTGAGTTTGTGCTGTGATGGGAATGTTTCTCCTTTTTAAACAATTTTCAGAACATGCAGCGTAGGTTCAGCACGTTGAAACTACTTCACTTAACTCTTATTAGGGTAAAAATAAGAACGCTTTTTTCAAACAAATTAGAAATCTTCGACTTATGTTCTAAGCCAAAGGTAAAATTATCTTATTCCTAATCACACATGTAGGTCGAAAATTGACAATAGTTCATTCGGTTTGATTTATACACATTCAACAATATATTCCAGTTTTATAAGGATGAAAATTGTACTCTAAAAGAGAAGATCACTGAGTGTCTACCATAAGTCGTCAATTTATTTGTTTCCGGTTCCGGTTGTAATGGAGATCATATTATTGATCTGATCGCTGAGGCGGCAAATATTTGGCATTGGCGGATTTTGATTGAATTTTGATTGCAGAGTACTCGTGTGTACTGGTTGGGGCAAATGAAGTGGGAATAAATCAACCCCAAATGAGCTCCACGTGCGTCGTATAAGATTGGAAAAAAAGAGCTTGAGTGCTGCTGCTGAACTGTGACGCATTCTAGTCCCACGTGTAACAGGACAGGCGAGATTCTTTAATTTCTCTCTGAAATTAGAAAGAATCTGCTACTGTTCCACTTCCAGATTAAAGACGCAGTTATGAAGTAAAAATTTGTAAGTGAGCAATAAAGTTTAACTCAACTGCTTGGTGACCGGCCGGTGGCCACAAACTGCACTAGTATTTTTTCTTAACCAAAGCCAGATGATGGGACTTTTTGAATAATTTTGTATTCAGTCGAAAGTTGATTGTTGAGATAGAGTATAATTGGCGCTGGATCTCCAATTCCAGCTCAACTCGCCGAAGTTAGCAGGTTCTCACGCAACGCTGAGTCGTGGAGGACGTCTGCACTGCTGTTCACGCCCGCACAGCGGCAGTCGCTCACACGCTGAAGTCTTTATTTATTTCCTTCACATTCAAGTCATCTTAGCGCAGGCCGTCCACTTCACCCAAACCTTCATTGCGCTGTGCGCCTGGGAGTCTCTACCTCTGGTTATATCGTCTTATAAGAACATTCTATACGAAAGATTTTTAACGATAATAGCGTTTCAAATTTGCAAGTTAGTCTCTTCGTTTTAGAACGCATTCGATTGAAAAAAAATTGAATTGAGATCGCTGAGATTTGATGCGAAGGCCTCGTCTTTAATGTCAAGTCCACAAATGGAATGGAGCAGCAGGACGCGGTACGTTAACCGTGCCGGTTTTCAATAACAGCTCGCATCGTCGCAATTTAGTGACGCATTTGGAGAGGAGAAACTCAAAAAATGCCCCCTGAGTGAAGGTAACCGTGATTCTCAATATTTGACCTTATTACCTCCCAAGTGATGTGATGTATCATAAATAGCCGCCGCTGCTCTCGTAAGTGAAGTCTTACTTACGGTTCTGCTTCGATACCACGAGGTACTCACCTGAAAAACAAGAAATGCATTAGGAGTCACGTTACTAATTTTTAATTTTCATCTATGCACAAAATGTGATAACTACAGTTCAGATAGCATCGATTCTTGAATTGAGTTCAGAAAATAGCTATTAATTGAAGGCTAATTTGTTCTTCCTTTTAATTATTACTAATGACGTTATTGAAAACAATATCATCGTTCAATCTGCACTTATCCCAGTTGGGTGATTATCACATGAAAATTTAGATGTATGTGAGATCCAAATGGTCCTACTTAATATTTGGGCAAAATTCGAGTGTCTTGGTTGGGACAGCTCACCACCCTGACGAAAAGACTTTGTCCATAGGAGACAGAGGCGTGAAATCTGCAGCTACATATTGACACGCTAGCACCTATCTACATATCGATCGTTGGGCGTCACGCTTTCAGTAATCATTGGGGCAAAAAAATCCCACTTTCAACAACTTCACTAGACGAACTTTATTCACGCTGGTTCGTTCCGTAGATTAGATGATTAAACTTGATATACTTGGCGCCAAAGTGTTTCCTTTATTGGTTTAGTAAGCCGACACTCAATGAAAAGTTCAACTGTCAAGTTGCTGTCTGGGGCAGGATTTTCAAAGAATGAAGCATAATAATGGTTGTGTTCGGATGTGTTAGGTTTGCATATGGTTAGGTTGGGTTGAGATAGGTTAAGATAGCGCACGTCAAAATAGGTTACGATATGTTATGACGAGATAGCTTAGGGTACGTTAGGCTGAGTAGCTTAGGGTGTCTATCCTAAGCGTCAGCTTAGGATGGGTTCGGTTGAGGTGTAGGTCAAGGATAAGTTGTGTTAAGAAAGGTTTAGTGTAAGTTGAGGATAGGTTAGGTTGAGATAGGTTAATGTAGGTCAAGGATAAGATAGGTTAAGATGGGTTAATGTAAGCTGAGGATAGGTTAGGTTGAGATAGGTTAATGTAGGTCAAGGATAAGTTAGGTTAAGATGGGTTAATGTAAGCTGAGGATAGATTACGTTGAGATAGGTTAATGTAGGTTCAGAATAGGTTAGGTATATGTATGTAGGTCAAGGATAAGTTAGGTTGAGATAATTCAAATGGTTTGGGTAAAAACTTCCCAGGGGAAAAGTTGCCATTACCCTGAATTGTCAGTAAAATTGTCCTAGTGTGGTTATTTTTAGCATAAGCAAGTTTCTACTCCTACTTCTTTATTTTTAATTGTAAACAGTTTTGAATCTTTGAAGCTGTATGCTTGGTGACAGAAATTTTCGACGTTGATAATAAAGTTTTTGTATATACGAAGAAATTATTCATAATTTTTTGCCCAAATTTACCAAAAATGACCGAAGTTCAGAAAAAACTTGCTGAACTTGAATGGAAAGCTTTTTGAATGTGTTGCACGGATCCTGTGGCATGAACTATCAGGTAACCAATGGTAACTTACGCGTGCGGGCTTCTGGAAATGTTTAAAAACTAGTTTAATGAATGCTTGTAATTTCTCTAATTTTGTTATTTACTCCTAAACATTCTCTCACTAGCTAAATTTCTTTAAAATTAGGTTCGTTGCCCTGAACTGGAAGCACTAGCCAGCTTGGCACTGGAGTAGCCGTCAGTGCCGAAAGGGTTAATGTAGGTCAGGTTAGGATAGGTTAGATTAGGATAGGACAGGATAGGTTAGGTTAGGTTAGGTTAGGATATGTTAGGTTAGGACAGGATAGGTTAGGTTAGGTTAGGTTAGGATAGGTGAGGATAGGTTAGGTTAAGTTAGGATAGGATAGGATAGGTTAGGATAGGATAGGATAGGATAGGTTAGGATAGGTTAGGATAGGATAGGTTAGGATAGGATAGGTTAGGTTAGGATAGGATAGGTTAGGATAGGATAAGTTAAGGTAGGATAAGTTAAGGTAGGATAAGTTCAGTTATATTAGGTTAGGACATACTAGAATCTGTTGCGTCATGATAAAATATTTAATAGGATAAATGAGATAGGGTAGGTTAAGATAGGATAAGCTAAGTTAGGATAAGTTCGGGTAGACTAGGTTAAGACGTACTAGAATTGGTTACGTCATGATAAAATATCTTAAGACACAATAGTTTAGGTCATAATTGGTGAGGATAGACCAGGCAAGGCTATTCAAGTTAACACATACTCTGCATTAGGCAAAATATTTTGGTTAACGTTGAACAATTCCCTTTCAAGCTTCGGAAAAAAATAAAAGATGAGGAAAAGTAAAAAAAAGTCTCTTGAAAAAGTCCCTTGGATTCAGGTGTAGTCCCTTTGATTTTCCGTTTGCGGCGAGTGTGAAGCCAGTGGTCACAACTTAACTTTTTATATTTACTTAACACGTTCACTGATGTCCAACGATCACTATAGGCGCAGAACGTGCAATTTCCCGAAGATAAGGAAGCGATTAGATAACGCTTATTTTCTAACGTACCATTATATGAAACAACTAATTTACACAAACTTCGTTATGGCTGAGCTATAAAAAAGAATTTGCACTTCAATCCTCAAGCACAAAAAATGAATAAACAAACTCTCCAATGCCCGTTCAACGGAGCTGCAATACCCATTCTTCTCTAGTGGATGTCGGGGCTCCTGGTGGCGGCGTCAGGAGCAAACATGTTGATCAAGAGTAAATAAAAGCTAGTTTCAATTTATCTTTTGTTCATTCCTAGGGTGAACATTAAGGTTGAATGGAGCTTAAGTTGACTATTGGCTTTTAGTTAAACTTATTAAACCTTGGTTAGCATGTTCAAAAAACTGACCATGATTTTTTCGCGATCCCAGTTAGCAGTGGTTGCCGCGTGCGATAAAATGAGCGATAAACGATAAATGATTCTTATCGCTGAGGTCAAACCTTTTATCGTTTATCGCAAAGTTTTCTAAAATAACCGCTCATTCACTTACCGCTAGTCTCAAAAAATGAGGAACGATAAACGATAAATTCAAAGACGACTTTTGCGCAAATTAAAAAAATTTTCACAGCGGCAATAGTCACAACAACCCGCCTGACGTTTTCAGACCTGAAAACCTCACTTGTAGGCCATAGACTGGTTCCAGTGACAGTTTTTGTTTAATTTAATTAATTTTCACTGTGGAAAAATAGTTTGTATGTTTATTTTAATGTTTCAACTAAATAAAGGTACTTATCATTATCGCTTTTGTTATCGCAAGTAAAAATTTTTTTATCGCCATCGTTTTACCGTTTATCGCTTACCGAAGGTTGGGTTTTGACATTTTTTTATCGTTTATGGTTTATCGCAGGTTGGGGAAAAATTACACTTCTACCGTTTTCGCAAGTTGAAAAAAAGTAATCGCGGCAACCACTGCCAGTTAGTACAGAAATGATGACAGAATGCACTCTTGCTGGAGGTCTGTTGCATAGTTCACTGGTCTACCATTCGAGAGCAAAAACGCTGTAAAGAATGAATGACAAGGCTTCCCTAGCGTCAAATCTAAACCCACAATATCTTTTACCTAGTGTTGCTGAATTGGCAGGTAGGTGCTAGGGTTCTCTTTAAAAATCGCCGTGGTTCCCCAAAGTATACTGACTAGGACAGATGCCTTCAGAACGACACCCGTCAGAGGGAAGTTCAGAAATTCTACAGATCTCCGAGAAGCACAAGTTCCAACATGAACTGAATGACAGTCTCCTTTCTTCGCGCTGGGAGGAACAAATAGTTGGTGCCCATTAATTTTCTATTCATGGGCTTACATTTTCCGGTAGTAATAAATTTATGCTGATTGTAGCGTATTCGAGCAAATGCTCTGATATATTCTAGATGAAACTTTCAGATGAGCCTGCATCATAGATTCGGATAACTAAACAATAACTTCTTGGAATAGATTATAAGCTAGTTTAAACCTCCCTAACCAAAATAAAGGTGTTCTCAAGAGAGGAAAGAGAGAGGCACAATCTGATACTAAACTACATTAAAAGCTAGTTTAAGCTTTCTTGACCACAACAAAGGTGTCCACAGGAGAGGAAGTAGAGAGGTATCACTTAGTGTTGAATTAAGAAAACTGGAAACTCATGCACAAAGTGTGTCTCAAGCTCTGTGCAAGGAGAGAGCAAGATTGAAAGAAGGTTACGAAATAAGCTAAAAGTTGTAGAAGAAAGCAATGGGAGCTGAAAAAAGGGCAACAGTGAACTAAAGGAAGTGGTCTGTAACCAAACAAAAAACCTGTTCTACTTCAAAAATTGAAATGCCTACCTAACCTTCAGTGTAGAACTTCACATCATCTCGCCTGAAGCATTAATAGCAACAGAAACAATAGTTGTCTTCCTATGAGAGGACACAATGACTGCTACGTCTCATGTCTTCCACTGAGCTAAGCGATACTGATAGATCCAATTTTCTGTAATCCCAGGCAGCAAAACGGAAGTAATTAATTAAACTATCAGAAAAATCGGGCAACCTCAGAAAAACTCTGCCTGCTCGGCCTGTCGAGTTTGCGAGGCTCAAGGGTAGTCCAAGTATTGGGTCGATGTCACTGATGTCACACGACACCTGTGACATTTATTGTGAGGCCGAGTCTGTGGCACTAAGCGCCTTGCACCGTTGGGTGCTGAGGTACTGCGCGCCTCGCACCGTTGGGTGCTGAGGTATTGCGCGCCTCGCACTGTTGGGTGCTGAAGTATTGCGAGCCTCGCCCTGTTGGGTGCTGAAGTATTGCGAGCCTCGCCCTGTTGGGTGCTGAAGTATTGCGAGCCTCGCCCTGTTGGGTGCTGAAGTATTGCGAGCCTCGCCCTGTTGGGTGCTGAGGTATTGCGAGCCTCGTACTGTTAGATGCTGAAACACTGATTGATGCTGAGATATTGCCGAGAAACGGTCTAACATTGCGAGCTTCGCACTGTTGGGTGCTGAGGTTTTGCGAGCCTCGCCCTGTTGGGTGCTGAGGTATTGCGAGCCTCGTACTGTTAGATGCTGAAACACTGATTGATGCTGAGATATTGCCGAGAAACGGTCTAACATTGCGTGAGGTATTGCGAGCCTCGTACTGTTAGATGCTGAAACACTGATTGCTGCTGAGATATTGCCGAGAAACGGTCTAACATTGCGAGCCTCGCACTGTTAGACGCTGAGGTATTGCCAGCCTGCAACAAGTCTCACTGCGCAATTCCGACCAGCTTTGGGGGCGAAGATTTAAGCTGTAGTCAATACGTCCGTCCGCTTCAGCTGATGAATTTGATTAACTCAGTGCGGTCTGAGGGCCAGCCACCGGGCGAACACCCGTCCATGACGGTCTCGAGGCTATAGCTTGTACTGGGCAATTTTACGACGCTTGGTTACATGTTTTGAAGTTAATATCCAATATAAGGCATTTGGCGAGGGTCAGAGCTAATGAACTACGAATTTTACGTGCGCACAAAATGCGTAAAATTATTCGCGCAATCTGCCCTCGGAAATGAATGCTCTCTGTTCAGAAACATGTAATGCATGCTGAGCATAAGCACACATCGTGAAATGGCAGAATGTAAGTATTAAATGGGATAGCAAAAGCAGCAGACTTTTGCTTCTACAGCTAGTGAGCTGTGTCAAGATGTGAAGTGTAAAGGTGTAAATTTTTTCCTGAGACAAATTGCTTTAATGTTCACGAAGTATGATCAATTACGAAAGTAAAGCATTAGAAGATTATTATTTACTGTTTACAAAACGCTCAAATGCCGCGTTCAAAACAGCGATCTGAATTAGGCATGAAATCATCGTGCTGGAACAGATAAATTGCGCACAAAAGCATGCAATATCCGATTATACTTTACATGAATGCAACTTAAGAAATTTTGAAACAATGAGCTCTTTCAACTCTCATCAGACTCACTTAAACTGGTTCACACGCGCTGTCTTAAACAATGAAATATGGAAAAAAACATCAGCCGAATATCAGAGAAGAAGCCCGCAAAAATTATATATCAAGCAAAATGGCAAAAGAATGAAACAAAAACTCCTCGAGTGCCGACTATAAGACGGCCAAGCCCAGCAAACTATTGAAAGAGCAAACGCGTATTTTAGCACAAGATGCTTCGTACTTCCTAACGGCAAAACTTTTCTGCCGCTTTACGACACATGTGATCGGCCTTGCCCGAATTTTTGGCCAACGAAGCCTTTCTCGGTAGAATTTACGACTTTGTAAAGTTTTATGACGGTTTCGCTCAAACCGTCGCACATTTCTCGGTCAAATCATTCATAAGTAATTCAGTTAAGCCCTAAAATGAAACTACTGATACGAGGCTCGGCTTTTAAGAGCGTTAGCAAATTTGGAGGGCATGTCGCGGCCAGACCCAATTGCTAGGACCCCAAAAACTGGCCCAACGCGAGAGACATTTGACACGTTCGCCGGGAGCTCGCATCGTTGCCTCATTTTGGGATCCCAGAATTAAGAAGACTTGAACCAAACTTACCGAACTCGATTCCCTTTAAAAGATACAAACAGTAGAGGGATAAATCTTCTTTTCTACGACCAAGAATTAGAGAGAGAGGATTGAGCAAAATGTTGAGACTTGAGTTTAAAGAGCCTAACTAACTAATTTATTTTCTGGGAAAACATCGACCGTAGACACGAAATTCACAAGCTTCATTCATTTTGATTGAAGCTTTTCCTATCTTTCGCTGTACTGTCTACTCACACATGAAGCTAAATTTTCTGATGTACGAGTTATATCCACAAGTAGATAATTGGCAAACATACGAATGTAATACAAAACGTCTCTGTACAAAGCGATTTTCAACGAATTTCGAAGGTGTGATCTGCCCGATTTTAAACCAATGATTTGGAGGTCGCAAAGAAGAAGAGAGTTAAAAAGTTTTAATTTCTTGTACTAAATCACGAATCAATTTTGCCCTTCGTAATTTGTCTTGCCTCGGTGCGAGTATGATTATGTCTCTCATAAAATACTACGAAAAATAGAAATAACACCGTGAACACAATTCGTTCAATTGATCCAGCTCAAAATCCTGCATCGCCGATCCTGACGACGAGAAGGCCACATCAGAAAAGGACCGGACAGCAACAGGCGAGCTGTGAATTATGAGAGAGCAGCCAAGAATCAGATTATGATCGCCAATTAGCCAATTAGGGACCTGTGCTCCACTAAGTAGGGCTCCTGCAGCGGAATGAGCGGCCGTGTTTTCTGGCGCTCACATTTGCCGTCGTGGGGAGGTGGACCATCTCTTCCTTGGACGGCCAGCGAGCGCCCCCCTGCCCTTCCGCTAATGTCAACCGCGGTGAGTCATCACAAAAGATTATATTAGATGTTAGTTAAGGCCTTCCTAACCTCAACAAAGCCGTTTCAAAGAGAGGAATGAAGAAGGCACCATCAAGTATGGAAATAAGGGGATGCAGAATCTATGCACAAGGGTGCATAGAAACGGTAAGTTGAGAAAGAAGTTCATGAAACAAAATGAAAGTTGAAGAAGAAAGTAGTAAGTGCTGACAAACAGGACAGCAGTGAACTGATAACAAGATGGTCCTTATCAAAACGAAAGACATTTCATTTCATCTAAAAGGCCTTCCTAACTCACAGATTGGGACGAGTCATCACAAAAGTTTTTGTTTTACTACATATCTCTATTTTGAGTTTTGCAGTTAAACTTAGAGCATGACTGAAATTTCTATTGTAATTGGATTTAAGAAGTTGGGGAACGTACAAAAATGTAACAACCATTAAAAACCCCTAAATTGAAAAATTTTGGGAAAAGTAGTATCGCACCCTTAAACACCAATTTGATAAATTAAATTTTGTGTTTACTTCCATTAATTAGATAAAATGTCCATCGTAAAACTGAGATACTAATTTTTGTCTTGGACTATGTCAATGATATCCAATCAAGTCAGCCCGTATGCGCGCAAAAATGATGCGCTCAACTCACTAGGGAGAACAAAAGACGACTCCCTTGCCCGTGCTGGAAACGTCAGATTTAATTACTGCTTTGTCAACTCTACCAATATATAAAATAATATGATCTGAAGAAAACAATGGTTATATCAGTTTGAAAAGCTCGTCTGAAGCACGTTCAGAGTTGAATTCTAAAAATGGGAAATTTCAGAGAAAATTAGCACTCGGCACTGTTCTCGGTGATGCGAGGACAGAAAGCAAAGGCATAGAACGTGTCATGGTTAAACACATTCTAAGATATACCATGAAATTTAACTCAACTATCATGAAAAAATAACCAAAAAGTAATTGGACATGATGAAAAATATTAGTGTATCCATAAACCCTTATGAGTCTTATTAGTAACAACGTGACAAAAGGCACAAAATATTCACTCATATTGAAACACCTAATGCATTCAGTGTCTCATGCTACTTACAATGAAGCGAATATCTCATGTTCGACAGCGTGATAATTGTGCAGATCATTGAGATTTGTAGCTCGAAAGAATGGCTGACGACAGTGCACCCGTTGAGGTTCATTGCTGCATAAAACTTAGGTGAACACGCGTAGAATTAAAATTATGAGCAATTTTTATAAAGGGTATTAGAAAACTCTCGGCTAAGTCCCCGAGGCCTGGCACATGTGGCAAGTGTATCAAAAACATTTCGAAATACACCTTGGCCGAGCAACCAATCAGGAGCACTTTCCATCTCGCCGTCATGCCGCGTCTCCTTAGGAGATGAGGGCACTTGAGATGCATCACGTCGATATCAGCAGGGACTTATGAAAGTAACATATCGGAATACATCCTTGAGTGCCCGAATGATGGCTCTGCATCCGGAACATTAGGAGCCCCAGGTACCTCACGAGATGAGACTCAATTTGCCCACTTAATGGCATTCGCTCTGCATTGCGCAAATCACCGCAGCACTCGCGCCACTAAGGACATTCACGCCAGAATTGAGGAATTGATGCGCAAAATTGCTGGGACGTCAATGATTTTGGTTGTTATTCGAATGATTTAATGTAATCCAAAAAGTAGAAGAACTGTTATTCACGAAAAATCGTAGGAACTTCCATAGTGTCTAGAAGTAAATGAAACTTGATAAATAGAATTGATTCGTAAAATTGCTGGCAGGTCAAAGATTTTGCTTATTATTTTAATGATTTAATGTGAACCGTAAAATAGAAGTTCTGTTATTCAGGAAAAATCGTGGGTATTTTCATAGTGTCTAGATGTAAATGAAACTTGATAAATATTCAAATTGTACAATGTCACTAAGGCTTCCTCCAAAAAAAACACTTAAATGGCTAAGATTCATCACAGATAGTATGAAAAAGTTTGCCAACTCTCAATGACGAGTCAAGCAGATATATTCCCGAGTAGTAGGACAATTTGCCCTGCCTTTCTCAGTAAAATAATCTACAGCAGTCATGAAGTCTACGGATATTCGTCCAAATATTTAAGTAACTTCTATTTTTAAGAAAATATTCAAATGAAGATACCATGACAAAGATCATTATTGACATTTCTTTTAGGCTGTAGTTCTTTTTCGATTATTTGATGTTGAAGAGTGTATTACAGTAGCTGGTAATTTCCGATCTTCTTGTCCACATAGAAAATGCCAATTTCAACAAATTGTACAGGTTGCGTGTAAGATTATTTGCTGTGATAATATCCTTCGCTCTGAAAGTTTCGAACGAAAACTTGATGTAGGAACTCAACTTATGCAGTGAAACAAGTCAAAACATAATTAAATGAATTGCAATTTAATGTTTACACAATATCTATTGAATATAACACGGCTTTCCGCCTCAATGAATATTTGTTAAGATTTAACTCCAAGTGACAAATGATTCCATGAGTGACAACTTCCGCCGAATTATTCCCATTTATATGCAAGAAATTTGAACATGTTAAAGGATAGCAGATTAAATTCATTTCATTATTGAGGTGTTTTGCGTTGTGTGCAGAGTGAGGGTCCAATTTCAGAAAAATTTTTCAAAACACGCATAGGAGGAAAGTATAAATAGAGCTATGCGCTTGGGATGAATGGGACCGTGTGCATGGAGAGCCTATGATCCTAGTACGAAAATTGCTTCAAATTCTCTCATATTTTAAAGGTAGAAGATCTATCAATCAATCAATCACTATCACTTTTTCAATCACTTTCGTCTTGAACCTAGTTCCAAACCCTCAAACGAAGATCTTTATTCAAATACCAAAATTTTATATCATGTTGTTAAAAAAGAACACTTTCAAATAATAGAAGCCTTACATATTCATCAATTTAAACCGTCCCTCAATGAAAATACCATAGATTTTTGCTCTAAAACTATTCAATAGGACTGTGGGTTAGAAGTTTGAAACCTCTTGATCGTTCATTTTGGTCTTGCCTCTGGTGCTGTGAACACGTAGCTGTTGCTCAATATTAGCTAGTCATCTAGAGATCAGTCTCCCTTTTGTGCAAATTATTTGCCTCTAGTCATTTTGCAATGTGATCTGTGTTAGGTTTTTTTTCCTTTTATATCGTCTGACTCTGTTTTTGTTTTTTGCTTTTGATTTGCATTTCTTAGTATTGTTACTGTAAATTTACTCTGTATTTTTCAGCCTGATGATGATGTAAGAACGTCAAAAAGTTGCTTTTTAGAAATAGAGTGATGTTGAATTTTAGGGAGTGTTTTAGTAAAGATGATCAGGAATTTTCTTCGTCTTTTAACTCGTGATGAACTGGAACAATTTCGTAAGGGTCGAGAAATTAGAAAAGGCAGAAAATCTAATGAATTCTGTGTGCCGTATCATAATGAACAAGATGTGCGCAAAAAATTTGAAACATTGAAAACTAATTCAAAACAGCGCAGGAAAGTCTTCTTTTGCTTTATCGCTCTACCAGGAAGACATACTGTGCGATCTTTGTTAGTTTCAACCTCACAAGATGCAGGACAGCCACCACGAGTCATCATTTATTCTTTATTCATTTCTGCGAAGTCTTCTCTTAAGGTCAGAAAAATATTCCCTGATTTTTTCCCAGTTTTGAAATGAGACCTTATTTTTGTATCTCCTACCACTAAGAATGAGAGTCAAAAGTTTTGAGATAGTGTAATCTGAACTAGAAAGGAGTAGAACTGCATTTTTAAAGCAAACCCGAACACGCTTAAGAAGTACGTTACTGCAAATTCATTTATTCTACATTTTAGTCTACATTTTACACACCACTCTATTTATCATATTCAGTTTACCTTTTTGTATACATTTCACAGAAGCAAGTGCATTTCAGACAACCTCAGCGCCGAAGTAATTTAGATGCGTGCAAATTTTACTTCATTAGAATGTACTTTCTTATTTTGTATTTTTAATGGCATAGACTTACAATGTTCGTATCTCACTGGAGCGTGAAGGAGAAGTAGGACGCATCTCTGAGGGAGACATTGTAGCTCACGCGACGACGAAGAGGAGCATCAGAGGTTAGAAAATTCTCTTGGGTGGCCTAAAAATTTCACGTTTCCTCTGAGGGTTGCACCATAAGATGTGCCTACCGTCTGAAGTACGCAGGGAAGTTTTCATATGCTCGCCTCGCTCTCTCCCTCACACTACATGATGCGCACAGTAGGTTGTGGCTCCTATACGGTTGTGTTGTTGATTTGCGCACCTTTAAAAGGAAACACACCTTCCAACTCCCGCAATGCCAGTGATGACAAGATCCACTTCGCGTCTTCCGACCAAGAGAGCAATGCACGGCCTGCTCAACAATAACTCTCGTTTATTGAAGATATCGACAAGCAATAAATAAAGCTGAGGCCACAGCGTCTAGCTCTTGAGAACCGTTCATTCTTGTCTTCGGCGTGCTTTCTTGAGCCGCAGGAAACTCCTCCAGCTCAATGCTGTCATTAGGAAATCGCGCCCCTTTGTCTTCACCGAGAAATGGAGGTGTTCACTTTATGTTATGCACAGCCTGCTCATAAAGGCGATAGCGCTGCTGCACCATTGTCATGATCGTATGGCAGAGAGCATCGTTAGAGCTCGAGAAACGTCAGGCATGAATTAATAAACCTTTGCTATTCATTTGATGAAGATATAATGAATCAGTTACAAATATTCAAATCAGGACGAAATAAAAGTTTTACGGCATTCACTTTTTTGTTAGAATTAAGGATTCCACCGGCTTTGTTATTCTAGTGTTTAAAGGCACGATCCAAAAGGTTCTACCCATCGATCTACACACAGTATTGCCGAACTCAGGCAAAGCAAAATTATAAAGCAATCAGCACCTACACATTCGACTTGATCATCTTCAGTCTATGAGATACGAAAGAATGTCCTATTTTCAGATATATGATGAGTTGAAAATTTCATCATCAAGCCTGCGACCATCTCGCTTATGCCACTACATTGAATAGACTCATTTAACTGAATGAAACCCCTTGATGTCGTAGGTTTGAAGGCATTTCGGATAACAGTGAAGACCTAACGTCAAACACTGACGTGATACATGTGCTTGAGAGCGAGCGTTCTGACGTTGGACTACAAAAATGTCTCAGTGTGCGTAAAGTTTGTAACTTTCACTTGATAATAAGGCAACTTAAGTACTTGGAGGAGTTCTTTGCCACGAACACGCACACTATTGTTAGTGAGACATGACTGTGGGCATGGAATTTTTTCACCCATTCTGCATTCATGAGAAATGGTGACAAAATTGAAGCGTTTATTTTTTATGAGCCTCAGCAGACTCCTGAAAAGTGCATAATTAAGGTTCATAATTTTTGAAATATTACAAAGGCAGACGCGCGTGTAAATCAGCAATCACTCTGACGGAACTCTGAAAAACGTTAATTATCAATGATGGCTAATGTATTCGAAAATATGAGTTTCTTTCCATTTTCAGCTTTTTTTGCGGTCTGTACGCAAGTTTTCACTGATTGCATCTAACCTGAAATGCTCTAGATCAATTCAATCAACCGGCAACCGGTTCTCTAACGCACAGGATTGTCTTCTGCTAGATGGCGCTCGTGAGGGTAGGAGCAAAGTATTTCTCTTCAATACCACACACACTGCGGGACTGAAGTCATCATCCACTGTGCATGTATTTTACTCCAAGACTGGCAAACAGCCAATACCGGACAGTATCCGTGAATTTTTCATAATACGAGTTGAAATTTTTCTATATAAACTATATGAGCTATATTTTAATTTTATTTATAAAAAATGGTTTTATATATATAACTTCTCAGTTTTGCATTTTAATATTTAATGAACATTTTTATTGCCAATCGTATGAATTTTCGCAAGAAGTCCTGAGACGCATTCCTTCATTGCCATGCTAATTTAAAAATCCACCCATCAAAATTACTTAGCCCTGTGCGTTAATGCGGCCTTAGAGAAATAATAGTTTTGTGGAAACAACCCATTGACAAACTTGTCCGCTTGTCTACGATTAGCTCACGCGTACCTACCATTGTTTTCAATTGTATGTTAGTGTAATCTACATTTTCGACACCTGAAATAAAAGCATCACTTTCAACACGTCTTCTAAAAAGTGACAGCGCAGACTATGGTCTACTTTATTTACATATATAAAACTGTTAGCACTGATGAGAAGCCCACAGAAGGAGAGAAGTCTGAGAGAAAATCGAAATGGAGAACAATGATTGACTTGAGGAAACTTTAAGCATGATACGAAGATGGAAACACAAGAACGCGCACAAGCCCCAATAAGGGGACTGATTGGAATTGAGTTAAGAAGCTCCATTAAAGTGAGTCAAGACCCCAAAAGAGGGCTGGAAGTGCCTCATAAGCCTGCGTCTCAACACGAGGCCGCCAAAAGAGAGATCAGTGAACCATGGCAGGGAAGCTCGAGGCGAGCAATATCTGCTGCCATTAATAACATTCCGACCAATTCCGGTTGTCGGTTTCTGGAGGATTTGACCCATTTTTCAGAACATAAATATTCCTGAGTGGGCATTTTGGCATAATTTATGGAGCAGATCACAGGCAATATATCACGTGTTGACCAACACTCTATCTACTTATGCAAATTGCAGTCCAAGCTCCTAAATTTTAAACGCTGTTTTTTGTTGAAGTTTGTGATTCAAGTTTGTATGAAGGGCCTCTCCTATCGATCTTCCGAAGTCAATGAGAACAGATTCAGTCGCCCAACTTTCTTCAAAGAAGCTGACAGAGAAGCAACCCACGCACCTCAGCAGACGCGATTCTCCCCCGATTAGAGATCGGTGGCTCAAACACCAGAATTCGAAAAAGATTTCAATTTATTCTCATGAATGGCTAATGTTTAAGGGAAAAATGAATTAATTCTTCTGAGGTGCTGACCCTCGATTTTTGAGGCATCAGATTTTTGCTCATTTGAATTTCTAAGGGAAGAAAAAGTGTGCTGAAACGAAATCAGTGTTGATTTAATTTCCAACATGGCTCGAACATTACACGTTTGTTGGGTTCATTGCACCATAAACTGACTCGGATCGATATTGAGCGCCTTTGAAAATCTTTCTTATAAGTAACGCATGAATCTTTAAATTGAAAATATATACTGGAGCTCATGCGAGTTATTGGATATCCACCACGGCTATCATTATACTTTGGCTTTAAACAAACGGAAGAATTCCGCTGGATCGAGATGTATTTCATTTCTAGCTGTAGATGAGACCCTATCTACACCAGACATCTAAATTCATTATCTCGCATCAAAGTAAATGTTTTTCGTAATATATCACCCTGGGGGAGCTCACAGCATCACAGACCAGGCAGCGCGCAGTTTTAGGCCAGACAAACAGCATTGGAGCAGGGCAGGGCAGAGCAGAGCCGGCGCAGTGTTTTATTTTAGTGGTATTCCTATTAGGGTGGCCAGACAAGTAGCAGGGAGCAGGATGGGGCAGCGCTGTCCGGAGCAAGCGGCAGCAGCGTTTTATCTTGGATGATAAAACACCGCTCGGAAGCTAGCAGTCAGTTGCACGGTAGAGTTCGTACGGGGAGGATGTCGAACTTCTGATCTCCTCTGTGCAAGCTATTCCTGCGACCGGGGGTGCATCTCATGACATTTCGATCATAACTATGTCAATGAACAATGATCATTTATGGCAGACGCTGTGGAAGTTAGTATTAAGTGGACTTGTATAGTAATTTATGCGTATATAGGTATTTTCCACCTCATAAATTGAAAAACTAAACCTATACCAAGCATTTTCTTTGTCAACACCTACACTTTGAAGCGTTCCAATGCCGAACATTTTTTTTCTTGGGTCTTTCGTGTTAAGCGCACGGCACTAAAATTGACTTCAAACATGCCTTTTTTATGGATCAACTTTTTCTCGACCAGCGCGAAGTGCTGGGCACGGCTGATACAGAAATATTTAGGTTTGCGTTTCAACAGTTACATTGGTAAAAACAACTTTAAAAGCATGCAACTAAAAACTATTAGTTTCTCTAAAAAACGGTTGTGATGTCTAAGTTTTATGGGAAAATAACAATTAAATTGAAACTAAGTGACGCAAGCCAAATACAAAAGATCCTTACACACTTTGAAATTTTTTATTAATCTTTTAATTCTATATTCGGGTTGTTATATCCATAAATGTAAACCTTCATATGCTTGAACGAATAAGTTCCTTGTTCTGTAATGTATCTACACGTTAATCACTGCAAAATAATTCTAATTTAAGTATTTATAAGGTTTCAAGTCATTCGTCAGTAGATTATTTGCATGATTATTCTATCAGCAATCATAACTTGCTTACTTGCATGTCATGCAATTAATTTCTTGTGGAATTTCCTGAAGCAATAGAAAAACAGTATTAAAGCCATTTATTTCATTGGGTGTAGAAACATACTAGGGAAATCGAAAGTAAAATACGAAAGTGTACGGATGTACTTGTAATGCTAAGAACATAATGCGTAGCATAGCAATATATATATATAAACATAATTAGATGTAATATTGCCAGTTCTACAGCTATTTAATAAGCAAAATTTGAGGTAAGCACAATCACAAAGCACTGCTCTTCTAGGCGCCAAGATTGTTATTGCTACGAACTCAGGACTAGCCACTGCTGTTTGTTTGGCCACCCTAACCTGCTAGCACATGCCAGCAGCTACCAGAGGGTCAAAAATGCTCTGCTCTGCCCTGCTTCACAGCTGTTTGTCTGGCCGCGGCCTTATACACGAAGCCTGCACCCAGCGTTCTTCTTAATATCACGCCAAATAACATGGGAAATATCGGACACAAAATCTCTCGAAAGGTATTTGAATAAAATACATCTACCATAAAGCTTTGCAAGCGAATGTATTTTCTCAGTTAGTAAGAACAGGAGAAACATGACATAAATATTAGTTGAAGTTTCAGGCATCTTAAGAAGGGGTTGACGATGGTGGAGTCTCTCGACAAAGAAGGAATACAAATGAGTTTTGAGAGAAGAGATTTACAGGTGGCTTGAGATAGACAATGTTGATAATTTTTTTCAAATTTTAGCCTTTTTTATGGAACCCACTGTGAAATGATGAGCTCACCAGTCGTACCTCCAGTTTCCTAACGTTATATTTAAACGGAAATCATTGCAAGTAATGAAGTTTCATATCATTGCATCTGGTGCACTTGCCTGCAGAACAGGACACCTGGGGAGTTTGCAGTTCTCACCATGACGCCTGCAGTGAGTGCAGTTCTCACCATGACGCCTGCAGTGAGTGCAGTTCTCACCATGACGCCTGCAGTGAGTGCAGTTCTCACCATGACGCTGCAGTGAGTGCAGTTCTCACCATGACGCTGCAGTGAGTGCAGTTCTCACCATGACGCTGCAGTGAGTGCAGTTCTCACCATGACGCCTGCAGTGAGTGCAGTTCTCACCATGACGCCTGCAGTGAGTGCAGTTCTCACCATGACGCCTGCAGTGAGTGCAGTTCTCACCATGACGCC
>JACJUY010001327.1:24682-79018 GCA_014220935.1 Platorchestia sp. MABIK | reverse complement strand
GACGCCTGCAGTGAGTGCAGTTCTCACCATGACGCTGCAGTGAGTGCAGTTCTCACCATGATTCCTGCAGTGAGTGCAGTTCTCACCATGATGCCTGCAGTGAGTGCAGTTCTCACCATGACGCATGCAGTGAGTGCAGTTCTCACCATGACGCCTGCAGTGAGTGCAGTTCTCACCATGACGCCTGCAGTGAGTGCAGTTCTCACTATGACGCCTGCAGTGAGTGCAGTTCTCACTATGACGCCTGCAGTGAGTGCAGTTCTCACCATGACGCCTGCAGCCAGCGAGCACTCAGCAGCAGTGCTCAGGAAGGCCGTAATGAGGGCATATCTGGAGCAAGTCGTTTCCCTACAGTCTTCGGTGCGTCGTAAAGCAGACCACGCAATATGGAGAGGGAACGACGGCCCAGCGTCCTGTCCAACTTCCCCCATCGATGCAAGTTTTATGTCTTTTAGATTACCCCGCGTATAGCATCAACATGGAGCTAATTTGGGGCACCGACTGCACTCCACCACATCTCAGACTCTTCTTCTTCGCTCGCAATTCTATGATCCAAATTTACGGCCCATCTCGCATGTAAATTTCAGAATATCTCGGTCCTTTGAAAATTTACGCTGGACTAGAATACGATGTTTGTCATACGTTTATGAGTGATTCAGCGACATCGTTGCAGTATAATAATGAGATTGAAGTAATATTGAGAAAGCAGTAACATGTGGTGTTATAGACTCAACTACTTCGTTGCGGGACAATGACAAAATCGCTGTAATATTGAGATTGCAGTAATATGCAGTGTTTCGAATTTTAAGGCATCGTTGAATAAATATTATTATTACAATTATTATTACCATTAATTATTATTTTATTACTTAGTTACGGCACCCTAGCCACAACAAAGGCGATCTCAAGAGAGCGAAGAGAAGAGGGCGTTCAGTATAGACTAGGAAACGGACATTAGACGCACAAAGTTCGTTTTCACACAGGATACACTGCGTATGTAACCACAAAGGGAGAAGGAGGAAGGAAAGACAAAAAGATACAGCGAAGAAGGCATAAAAGCCGAAAGAAGTGAAGTGAGCGGGAAAGTTTCAAGATATAGGCGAGAAAGTCCCGATGGTCTATCTTCGTGACTTATCAGTATACCCTCTAATGGACATCGTTAAATGATAAAGATGAGATTGTTGTGAAGAAAAGTCGGTTAGACCGAGTTAATGAACAGTAATAGAGGACAAACTACCGAGTTTCGTTCAAGTGTGGTAAAATTATCAACACGGGCAAGAATTACATTGCTATTCAATAACATTAGCGTTAAGCGCATTCTTCGCAAGGCTAGGAGCCGGTGTACACGGAGACAATATTCATTATTATTATTATTATTATTATTATTATTATTATTATTATTATTATTATGTAAGAAAGTTTTAGCCTCCCTTATCCCCGACAAAGATGTTCCAAGAGAGGAAGGAGGAAAGCACCATTTAGTATGGAGGTGAGGGATGGCAATATTCATAATGCTGCTTACCGACAAGTAGTCAAACTCAATTTTCGTAAACACTAAATCAAAGCTAAATGAAGGCACAATCGACTAAATATTTGTTATTTGAAATTTTTTTTTCAACAGTTGACTTTTAATTTAAGTTGTATATTAAACTTCAGTTTAACAGATCGCTGTCAACATGATAAAGCAACATTAAGCACCAAACGCAAGGCTGCGGTCACGACTGTGCTGATACGGCGCTCTCGTACACCTTGCTCACAGGGCTGATGCTCCAGACACGCAGCGTAGCCTGGGCTGCGCGCTGTTGCCATGCAGGCGGAATGCGGTACAAGTGCTCCTGTTGCGGGCCAATGAGTCGCGAATTGTGGGTGCGCTTCAACAAATTGTGGGTGCGCTTCAACAAATTGTGGGTGAGCTTCAACAAATTGTGGGTGCGCTTCAACAAATTGTGGGTGAGCTTCAACAAATTGTGGGTGCGCTTCAACAAATTGTGGGTGAGCTTCAACAAATTTTGGGTGCGCTTCAACAAATTTTGGGTGCGCTTCAACACTTACTCCAGAAAATTACTTCAGTGCTCAGTTGGCCAGTGTTCCTACCTTAAAA
The DNA here is from genome assembly GCA_014220935.1 of Platorchestia sp. MABIK. NCBI lineage: Eukaryota > Metazoa > Arthropoda > Malacostraca > Amphipoda > Talitridae > Platorchestia > Platorchestia sp. MABIK. Next base: position 76,917 of record JACJUY010001327.1, on the reverse strand, counting down.
CGTGAAAATTAACTTTTGATATGATTTTATCGGTGGAGTTCAATTTTAAGCTCAATGGTGAAATTTGCAATAACTACCAGCATTTTCGTAGCTATAATTTTACATGACGAGACACATTGTGCACATTTTGCTTTTAATTCCCACTGAGCTTACGTGGCATGAAATACTATACATATTTTTCATTTTTTCGATTAACTCAACCTAGGCTTCGTTCACATGGTTTAATTTCATGTAACAAGGTTCCAAACTTGAGCTAAAAATACAATTTTTGACCATTTTCAATTCAGAAGTACTTCTCGCTTGATGCACCTCTTCAAACGGGACCAAATGTTTAAATTGAAGATGACGGAAAAAATTCAAGAGAATAAATTTAGAATATTCCAAGCAAATTTTGATGCAAGCAAATCACAAAGTAACTTGTACAAAATAAATACCCTGTATCTTTCCTCAACAATCTGGTTAGAAAATTTTTCGACAAAGAACTTTCCCCTTTTTCTACAATTCTGACCGCACCAAAACAAAAAGTGTTCGTCGAGCTCTCTTCCTTGGGCTATCTGAACAAGGAGATGTGAAAGGAGCTTTCATCACTGATACACTTTCATTTTACGTTCATTGACGAGCTACCGTTTTATAGAAATAATTTTAAAAAGGTCAATTTTTTAATAGGAGAGAGCGTTTGGAAGAATGCCTGAGAAATGGTTGAGTCTACTTGTAAAAAATGTGATTGCTGCCTGCAGTCCTATGTTGGAAGTGTCACACTCCAGCAATTGGTTCATCACAGTCAACACTCTGGTATCTCCCATAGAACAGGCCGTTCATACTCGTCTCCCTCCCAGTCAGCTATCAGAGATCATTATCACAATTCAAACCACCTTTTTAAAAGTTCTAATTTCTCCACGCTTTGTAGCGCTACAGATGAATTTGATCTCAAAATTTTGGAATCCTTGTTCATCTTTACCCATATACCTAGTTTAACTCATGATGAAAGTGCACAGAATCTAAACATAGCCCCAACGGTGTAAATTGAAGGGTGTGCTATATCTCTTTGTGTAGATGTTATTGTGCGTTGGTTTAATAGTTTGAATTTGGGTGCATGTGTTTGTATGGCTTTGAATGGTTAAGAAAATTAACTGTTCAATAGTTAGATGTAGCTATTTTTCGATGTGTGTATGGTCATTAGTTTCTAATAGTTCTTGCAATTTGTTCATTATCGTTTTTGTTCTTCGTTTTGCAGCACTAATGATGGAACCGGAGTTTCCAAAACCTATGCAATTAAAAAAATGTTTCCTTTTATAATGGTACTTCTTTTCATTTTACGTATTAGATTTCCAAAAAAATTGCTCTTTTAATTCTATTTTGACGTTTTCATAACTTTGACATTGAATTTCGTTTCCCATGGCATTAAAATTACCGAATTCAATGAATTAATTCTAAGTTGCTCCATTTAGACTATTTACCTCATTTTTCTGTTACCTTCATAATCCTCATCAGCTTTTCAAAGTTGCAGCACTCATGAAACATTCCAATCAAGGACAATGAAAGTTTTCGAGAGATAAAAAATTCCTAACATGCGTAGTTCCATTTTCTCACGAAAATGCTAATACTTCCGAGAAAGACAGTCAACAAGTTCAAACGCTATTGACATTCTCAAACACAAACGCGTAGATTATACCATCAACTACCGCTCACGTGTCCAAGAGCTCTCACTTGTCCAAAGAACTCTAGTTCACGCAGCAGCAAAGTTAACATCCACGTATAGGCAGACAGGAGCGTCACGCATGGTAATGAGGCACACACGTACTAACACGAGGTGCGTATGGTAATGAGGTAGCAGCGTAAACAATCCCAATTACCTGATGAAATTAATAGAAAAGAAGGCAATGCAATCTGTGCTCCGAGATTGTTACCACATTTCAGGGCAATGGCACTCGAGGGTGCCGCTGCTTTAGCCAAGTATTCCTCTGGGGAAATTTAGAGACACTTCATCTGCCTTTACAAGAGCAGCAATTGCCTACAGCCATCACTTGCAAGCTCTTATATGCTCTTTATCCTCGCATTATTCTACAGTGTTCGTGCGCGCTGTATAAGGTCGTAGCGAGGAAAGCGTCGCACTGGGACAAAAAATTACGGGCCCGTGATGATAGAGGACCCGGTGCCGGGCCCAATGAAACACACCTACGAAAATCTTGCGGGGTTACACGAGGCGAGCGCCACAATAAGACTGCAGCCATGAAGGCCCCCGTTTGTCGTAATTGCTTTATCAGCGAAGCCCTAACGCATCTCTCCAAAACAACTTTTAACGCATTGTTTGCTCCCGCAAGAATTGAATGCGCAATTATTTATTTTACTGTCCTCTGAACAGTTTCTGTACAGCGATACGACGGCAGCTAGCAGCGATTGTAAGGAGGGTTTAATGCCAAGAAATTCTCGCCTTTGCTTTGACTACAACGTTACTGTAACACGCCGGCTCTCAAAACTCGTCTTGTGAAAGCCTTCAACTATTCCTGAGCATGAAACGCTTTTATAATATAGCTGGAATTCACTATAAGATTATGAAAGAGGCTTCAACATAATACACTATCAAGAAAAACAAAATTAAAGAATGAAAAAGCACACTAGTTGTGACATCTTTTTAGACTTAATCTCTAGAGCTTCCGAGCTTTATTTATATAGCTCATCATCAGCAGAAACTCTAAAAAAAGAGCATTTATTGTTCTTTAAATAAAATTACAATTAGACAGAATTAAAACTCAGCAAGAGGTACAATGTAAATGCAAAAAAAAAATTTCTGTAAGTTCCGACGATGGAGAGACTAAGTTAGCCAGATAGCCCAGTTTAACCGGAAATTAAATTTTAAAATATTCGGAAGGCACAGATGTATAACCCCTACTATGGGTGAAATATTTGAGAAGAATGAGAAAACTATCCAACAATTTCAACTCGCCAGAGCTGCACCGAACAAAAATGTAAAACCCAGTCTGGCGCACAGGGTGATCACAACTGTTGGTGTCATCTCCCTTCCTTGTGGGAAAACGCATCTCAGTAATGCTAGTGCAGAGATGACCGTTTCTCTACATCAGGCAGCCTCACACCCACTGCACCGCTCAGCATAGTAGATAGGACCTCATCCTTCGCCCTAGACAAATTTCCTATATTAGAATTATTACGATAGTTAACTTTAGCATCTAATTGACGGCATCTGTTGTAATATTTTTCAATGAGATCAAGTTTGTGATCAATGTACGGTTGACGTAATAATTCTTTTTTTTCAGGGCAGAAAATACGTCAAGAGGGCTTGAATAAAAGGAATGACTTTCTTTCTCAGGATATCACGCATGAGATCATGCGGGTTATCATTAAAACAAGAAAAACCCTCTAGAAAATGAACTCATGCAAAAAAAGATCGAGAGTTCGAAAATAGGATATTTTGAACGCATTATCGAATTAACAGTTAACCAAGCTAATCTTACACTATGATAGGATCACACTGCTAAATTTGAGCCTTAAACCACTGAAAGTAAGTTTTCGGAACACGTCTGTAGAAATAATTTTCATTTATTATGATGCTTAAGTGTAGAACTATTTTCTCGAACCATTTCTCAAACTTTTTTCTAGACTTTATAAGTGAAGGAAATAGACTGGTCTTGTGCGTTCACGTCATTGACAGAGTTACGTGGATTTTGCATCTGTACCACAGAAATGTATCGCGAGCGTAAAGCAATATAAAATAGGTTCGAATTAAGAAAAGCAGCTGTTCAGTCAATTAACTTGATGATAAAAAGAAAAAAAACATCCGCATCTGTTGGCAGCCACTGATCGAAGCGCCATCTATTGGCATGTGCATTTCCCCGTTCAAAATAAAAACATTATCTCTGTTACAAAATTCCAATAAAGTTTTAGAATGATCCGTGTTGAATCTTTCAGATTAGTCAGCAGGCAATGCATGCATGGATGCATAGTGTGTGTTCGCTGGTATATCTGGATTAGCGTGTACATTTGCGCTCGTGGGAATTAGGAGTAGGCTATTATTTGTTTATGAAGGAATACAAATTAGGGTTCTTAGACTTTGAGAGAATTGCGTGGAGCATATGTTTTTATTCGGCTTTTTAAAAAAAAATTTCTCCTGTCTCAGCACTGATGGTGGAATTTTAATTCCGAAATGTGTGCAATAATGTAATATTCGTTTATACTCTGGTTCTTCATTTTATTCTACGAGGAAGACTCTCGACGAATCGCCCTATTAGAAATATAGTCAGAACCATTGACAAACAGTTCTGATAAAGTCATGGGCATTTGAAACAATTTTCTGAAAAAAATTTAATGTTTAATTTAACTTGGAATAATGTTTAACAGTTCCCTCTCACAATTAGTTTTGTGAAGCCTGGAAGCTCTAGAGGTGATGCTTCTCGCATAAAAAGTCAAACTATTGTATTTTTCGTGATTTCCAATATTAGTTTTTAATAATGAAACTTTTTCCAAAGTATAAGTGGTAATATACTAGCCATTTGTGACGGATTTTTTTTTTTTTTCGTGCAGACCGAGTTCACTCGGGAGTCGTTGAGTAGAAGACCCAGTGGGAAACTACTAGAGGTAAAATGAGGAATTAAGTAAAGAATTACCCAATGTTCAAGGACACCACGCAAGTGTACGTTGCAAATTATAGGATTGATCTTAGTAAAACTTATACTTTCTTGCTTCTATTTCCCGAATCTCCCAAGATATAGACTTTAATTTCGTGTATTTGATACAAGGTTAATAGGGTCACGAGAGTAATGAGCTAATATTTATGGAACAACAAAATTTACCGATTGAAAATATGTGTACGAGCAAACACTTTGTGTTCTGTTAGGTGTGTGTCTTATTTTGAGCTTAATGAACGGGAAATTTTTTAGAAAAACGTATTTTCCTTCAAGAAACTATGAACTTGGTGTAATCTGTTGTGAATATTCTGAAATGTCAACTTGAGTCTCCACAACTTTGCTATCAACAATTGGGAATTTTTTATTCATATTTTCATGTATACAGATGCATCATTCTCTTAAACAGTTAAAGCGGTTTGTGCAAACTTGAGTCTGAATGCAGGAGCTTAATTTCGGCTATACAGCAAAAATTCATGTTACGGCTTGCTGAAAATGAAGTAACTGCAAGGCGGTTTTGAACATGAGAACAAGATCTGAAGGTGAGCCTTTTTGTTGAGAACAAAAGGATCTTCCCCTGTACGTGTATCGAATACACAACCTCTATTTGAATAGCTTGGAGTGCGGTGTTAAAAAAAAGTTCTGTGATGTCACAGAATTCATGCAAAATACGACTAGGCAGTCAGATTTATTGAAAAATTGACACGAACATGAACACGCTCACCGATGAGCACAACTCTAATTTGTACTCGCATTGCAAACTTTAGCAAAACTAGAGCCTGTAAAATCATCCACCAAATCTATACATTTGACTTTTTGACTCAAATCTTTGTGAGCAAAATGTTGCGCAGCATGTCTAGACTCATTTGATAAGCGACGTAGTTAGATTACGCACGGTAAATACGTGGTTTTAAATTTGACCACACCTGGGCCACAGGTACCAGGGGACACAATCGAAATCTTCTCCTAACTGTCGAACAGACAGCGAAGAAACGGGCTCAAAATGTAAATATTGACGTTTACAAGTACGTAGGCGTACTTGAGCGTTAATTTTGCCTGAAGAGATTGATGATGCAGCAGCAGCAAACACTGCCTTTACCGCCACACAGCTAATACAATTGTCCTGACCCGTAGTCTTCTCAGGTCCCACTATGGCTACGACATGTTGCACCAGAAAACAAAAAAATAGTGTTATAATGTGGTTTTTAGAATTAATTTGCTGATGTTTCCAAGCTCCTCACACTAGACTGTAAACCCAACAACCACATGTGTTTTGTTTATACTCGTAAGCAACTATGAACAAGGTTGTCTGTGTGTCGCACTCGATTCAATTGTGATTTCACGTCTGATTAACGCACGGAATAAAATTTCATTAAGGGATTTTTTTTACTGGGAAAAACGAAAATGTAATAAATGCAAATTCATAGCTCTATAGGAATAGTCTGTATCAAAATAAGCATTTTGTTTAACCTTAGTTTCCATGAAACTATGAATTTTTATAGAACTTTGTGTTTCACTGTCCCAGGCTTGCAAGATCTTTTTATCTCGCCAGTGCTCCGTGGAAAAATTGCAGCGGAAAATTTCGAACCAATTTGAGCTTTCAGTACGAAACTTCTGCCTCAAATTATCGACATCGGACACTGTAACTGTCACGAATTTTGTCGGTGGTGAAGCGGCCATGAAGGCTAATAGGAGCGCTAATGTTACCGAGGAAATTGATCCCTGCGCCGGCGTGATAGCGCAATACTTGGAGACAGAGCGTACGCCGCGTTGTGAGGAAGCCTCGATTTCCTGAGGGCGATTACGCGGCGACTTTTGGATAGCCAGCTATTGGAAGAGCGATAAGAAGCTGCCTAACGACCGATAACACAAGTAACGGCCACGATAGCAGAGAGTGAAGGCGTGATAAGTTCGGGGCTAGAAAGTGTCAACCCACGAGAAGGTTTTGAGCTGAAATGGTCGTGTGGCCGCGCCGCTTGATAAGGAAAATCTCGGAGTCGCCCAAAATCCCCGATGGTACGGGAAGAGCAGACCGTCACCTCGAGGGGAGCTTTATGGGGCCTCCGACCTCGTGGCTCCTCATCATCGAGCTTCGCCTTAAAAAGAAACGTCAAAGGCCCGCTGCTAAAATTGGCCGATACGACCAAAAATCGATCCAATATACGAGACTCTATTAAGACGAAACACGATCAGGAGATTGTCGAGAGCAATATCCGGCGTAAAAAGTTGTCAGCCTTCATAGAATGAGGCAGTCATGAAGTTCATCTAGGACTGCTTAATTTCCGGAAATGAAAACATTTCTCTGCAGGAGATGTTAACAAATTTGTGTTATAACATAGTCAGTTAAATGAAAGGTAACGATATCATGGATAAAATTATTCCGTAAGAAATTACAAGTAAATTGCAAACGAGCAAAACTTCGAGCATAGTGAAGATGAGCAAAAACTACGAGCATGCTAAAATATCAGCATTGATCGTATATTATTATTACTGAACAAACCTTTAGTATAAGGAGTGAAGACGATGTTGACGAGCACCTCAGAAACCGTAAATTTTAATTTCACTTTTACATTCATTGCAAACTTTGTTGGCGCATTCGCTACTTTGATGCCGATATAAATTGTTAACATCAAGTGTCTATGTCTTCCTATTCAGAGTTACTGTTCTTCAAATTTATTGTTCAATCCTAAATCATGAGCAATTCATTACCGTAAAAAATAAAGCCAAGCGTTTTTCAAAATTATTCAGTTGGTACCGTAGAAAAAAGGGGCCAGAAATCCTTATTTAGGCGCTCTCGTAGAACAGAAGTGTTCCGCACGAGTTCAATTACCGCGAGTTTGCTTCTTGTTAAAAATATTAGATCAGTTCTGCACCTGCAGCAAATTCAAATATCGAGCGATTCATTAGGCCTCCTGAGCAGGCAGATCACGTCCTCTGGTTGAAGCGAGGGAATTCTCGCTTCGTTGCGAGCTGCAAAAACTCAAAGTAAAATGCGTAAGAGCATTACGAGTCAGCGATCGTACCAGGCAAAGTGGCAAGAATGATCTTCAAAATGAAAGTTCACGGCAGAAATTTATTTCGAAATATAAGAAATTGATTTAAACGCTAGACATTTTTCCTGGTTTTCCTAGAATAAGAGATAAAATGTTTGGATTAACGTGAGAAGTACAATAACACTCAATGTAAAAACTGAACAAAAAACGTTAGTCAATAACTTCATTACAGCTTATCCGTCAATAACATTAGTAAGTATATCGCATTTGCGTGTAGCATAAGCAAGTATATCGCATCAGCGTGTAGCATAAGCAAGTACAGCGCACCAGTCTGCAGCGTAAACAAGTATACCGCACCAGTCTGCAGCGTAAACAAGTATACCGCACCAGTCTGCAGCGTAAGCAAGTATACCGCACCAGTCTGCAGCGTAAGCAAGTATACCGCACCAGTCTGCAGCGTAAGCAAGTATACCGCACCAGTCTGCAGCGTAAGCAAGTATAGCGCACCAGTCTGCAGCGTAAGCAAGTATTGCGCACCAGTCTGCAGCGTAAGCAAGTATTGCGCACCAGTCTGCATCGTAAGCAAGTATAGCGCACCAGTCAGCAGCGTAATGTAAGTATGGTCGCAGTACGCCTCACCAGCGCAACAGTACAGCGCTCTGTACGCAATGCACGAGTTGTAACTTTCAGATGAAATGTGCATCCAGCAAGAATAACATTACGTCTACAACCTAATACAAGATTCAAGTTGATCTAGTTAAGGGTAAATATTAGCGAATGCACACACGCCGAAATGCGATGTAATAGCGCAAGTGTTGGTACGTGACCAGAGCCGAGTACGAGGAGATCACGTATAGTGTACACGGAGGCATTTACACAGCGTATACAGTGCACACAGAGACGTATGGTACACACGGACACTGCACAACATATGGAATAAAGAGACAACTCGCAGAGAGAGAGACCACACACGCGTAAACGTACATAGATACCTTAAACAACATTATTTAGCCTTTTTTAACTGCCGCAGTACCAGTAGTTTCTTTCACCGTTTTAAATCTCATGACACACAATATACTTCAACTAACGTTACACCGGCATAACGGTTCTTCCATTCTCACGCAATATTTTATCTCCCCTGCAATGAATAACACCATGTATGTGTTTCTGTGTGCCGGTTGTATGTACCTTCTGTGTTTCTTTACCATCTCATTCACAGGGCGAAAATTGAGTGACCCTTGGAACGGAGAGAGGATTTATGATCAAACCGATTGCGTCGACTGAAAATTACCTCTACCTCAATGTAGCCAATGATTGGTTCAGACGGTGTTTGATCTTTGGAACTGTGCGCAATGCTTCAAAGGATGTGGGGCTCTATCGGTTTATGAACGTCGCTCATTTTGTTCGATTGCCTTGAACTTTCCTAGTATTCATTCACTCAATATCATGGAGCTGTATTGGTGTCCTCCAAGTCATGGAGCAGTATTGGTCTCCTCCAAGTCATGGTGCAGTATTGGTGTACTCCAAGTCATGGAGCTGTATTGGTGTCCTCCAAGTCATGGAGCTGTAATGGTGTCCTCCAAGACATGGTGCAGTATTGGTGTCCTCCAAGACATGGTGCAGTATTGGTGTCCTCCAAGTCATGGTGCAGTATTGGTGTCCTCCAAGTCATGGAGCTGTATTGGTGTCCCCCAAGTCATGGAGCTGTATTGGTGTCCCCCAAGTCATGGAGCTGTATTGGTGTCCTCCAAGTCATGGAGCTGTATTGTTGTCCTCCAAGTCATGGAGCTGTATTGTTGTCCTCCAAATCATGGAGCTGTATTGGTGTCCTCCAAATTATGGAGCTGTATTGGTGTCCTCCAAGTCATGGAACTGTATTGGTGTCCTCCAAATCATGGAGCAGTATTGGTCTCCTCCAAGTCATGGAGCAGTTTTGGTCTCCTCCAAGTCATGGTGCAGTATTGGTGTCCTCCAAGTCATGGTGCAGTATTGGTGTCCTCCAAGTCATGGTGCAGTATTGGTGTCCTCCAAGTCATGGTGCAGTATTGGTGTCCTCCAAGTCATGGAGCTGTATTGGTGTCCTCCAAGTCATGGAGCTGTATTGGTGTCCCCCAAGTCATGGAGCTGTATTGGTGTCCTCCAAGCCATGGAGCTGTATTGGTGTCCTCCAAATCATGGAGCTGTATTGGTGTCCACCAAGTCATGGTGCAGTATTGGTGTCCATCAAGTCATGGAGCAGTCTTTGCGTCCTCCAAGTCCAGTATTGGTGTCTACCAAGTCACGGTGCAGTATTGGTGTCCCCCAAGTCATGGAGCAGTCTTTGCGTCCTCCAAGTCATGGTGCAGTATTGGTGTCCACCAAGTCATGGTGCAGGATTGGTGTCCACCAAGTCATGGTGCAGGATTGGTGTCCACCAAGTCATGGAGCTGTATTGGTGTCCCCCAAGTCAAGGTGCTGTATAATTGCATTCTTGTACAGTAGTCTTGCCTCCAGGGAACGGCTTCAGGTCAAATTTTTAATAAACTTATTTTTAATTGTGAGTTAAATTTTATTAAACCATTTCGCGGCACACTAAGCAGACCAAAATTGTTAACTTCATGATGTTTCACTTGCGGCACGAGCAACCTAGCTTGGAATTGTTCTTTTTCGAAGGTGTTGGGATTGTGGCATCATCCATGAGGACGACGCCACTTGGACGAGTGGTGGGGGAGTTGTAAGGGAGGAATACTAACGGAAGAATTCTAGTATAATAACTCTAGTATGAGAATTTTAGCATACGAATCACTGTGGGGAAATACCACTGGACAAAATATTGAAAAATACACTGAAAGAATATTAGCGGAAGAATACTAGTGGAAAAATACTCGTAGAAAAAACAACCAGTGGAAAAAGTCGATAAATGCTAGTGGAAAAATACCAGTGGAAGAATACCAGGGGAAAAATACCAGGGGAAAAATACCAGGGGAAGAATACCAGTGGAAGAATACCAGTGGAAGAATACCAGTGGAAGAATACCAGTGGAAGAATACCAGTGGAAGAATACCAGTGGAAGAATACCAGTGGAAGAATACCAGTGGAAGAATACCAGTGGAAAAATACCAGTGGAAGAATACCAGGGGAAAAAACCAGGGGAAGAACACCAATGGAAGAATACCAGGGGAAGAATCCCAGTGTAAGAAAACTGTTACGTTCTTCGTGCGTGTGTGATCCGAAGATATCATTTTATATTACAGCAAACTCAAATTTCTCCGTCCAGCTACCATCTTCATGATTTTCCTCGTTGTTAGAAATTATATCGCATTTATAAGTCATTTTCCGATGACGTCTTTTTCTGGTATTTTCTGATGTTCGATAATTTTAAAGGACTAAATAAACAGGCTTCTAAATTTGTTATTTAATATAGAAATGATGACTTGAAAATTAACGATGACTTCTGGTTCAAATAGTTAACACAATCGATGGACAGGAATTTATCTATAAATGCACATATCGAGGTGAGGCCTCGTTACTGAATCAGTTAGCAAAACACATATTATCTAATACATAATGTGAATTTACGCGTACATCCTAGATACTGAATAATGCTCCGTACACTGTGAGAAAATGCAGATTCCTACACGTAAGATAACAAGATGAATGGTTATTGTGAATACACGAAAGATTGTTACTCATCTGATTGCCAGTGCCGTCGCATGCCCGTAGGCAGCGAGGCGTAATACGACCTCAACTTCTCACGTCTCGGTCGGTAATGCCCTAACGCTGTCTCGCAGACCGGCAGCCTCAGGTGACGCTGTTATGACTCAGAACATACGTGTCCTGGTTCACGATTCTTTACATTAATAATTTACCGGAAATTGCACGTGTCGTCAGATAATTAGATTAGATTACGTTCACTTATTAATTAACAAGTAATTTACATAGAACGAATAAGACATTTACTGTCTACAAATAGAGTTAACTTTTATGAAGAGAGATGGAAGTCTCTAGCACTACAGCTCCTTCAAGATGCTGGGGGGACGTAGAGTTCTCCAGAGTGGGGGTGTCAAGGTGGGGTAGCTTTCAAGCGACGCTTCTCGACGTACTGAAGTAACCGTTGGTTGTGATGTTCGTAGAGCTGAGCACATGCTGCGCTTATCGACGATAATATATTTTGTGAATACGGTTCTTTTTGAAAGGTGATCGTTGGCCAAACGAACCCTTCTTCGTAACGTTTATTTAAACACGACGTAGGGTATCTGATTCGTAAACCATTACAAAACCAGAGGATGAATACTAGTGTAAAAATACAAGTGGCAAAATATCAGTAAAAGAATATTAGCGAAAGCACCTGCGTGAGGGCACCAGCGCGAGGATTCCTATGTGCAGTACGCACCTTATGACAACGAGGGAAGAGCTCCAGTTAAGGAATTGGGGCGCAGGAAATACTATTATTGGTGCGCAGGAAATACTATTATTGGTGCGCAGGAAATACTATTATTGGTGTGCAGGAAATACTATTGTTGGTGCGCAGGAAATACTATTATTGGTGCGCAGGAAATACTATTATTGGTGCTCAGGAAATACTATTATTGGCGCGCAGGAAATACTATTATTGGTGCGCAGGAAATACTATTATTGGTGCTCAGGAAATACTATTATTGGTGCGCAGGAAATACTATTATTGGTGAGCAGGAAATACTATTATTGGGGCGCAGGAAATACTATTATTGGTGCGCAGGAAATACTATTATTGGTGAGCAGGAAATACTATTATTGGGGCGCAGGAAATACTATTATTGGTGCGAAGGCAATATTTGAGTTGAGCGCTAACATTGGAATACTAGCATTGGGTTTCTCGACTGAGGAGGTTATTGCTCTAGAACTGCTAACCTGCGAGCACTAGTTTGTTATTCTCACATGTCGGGAGTCGCACTTCCTCTCATTTTCTGTGGAGAACAGACTGCCTCGCTACGTCAAGAAAACGTGAATGCGCAGTAGTAGAAGACTTTGAGCTTTTTATTCCTTGCAAGCCCTGTAATTGCGGCAGGGTGCGGGTGGGGCAATCGCGTATAGAATGCCCTCAGTTCCTTATGGTCGCACATTAATTTCAGTGCATAGCATGACTAAGAAAAATTCTAGCAAACGGTAATATTAAAATTCTTCGACTTGGAATGTAAGAGGTTTTTAATACAGTAAATAACAAGTACTTTAGTACAGTTTAAACTGACAAGTTTCGTTTAACGTAGTTAATTTGAAAATAATGGAAGATCTATAAGTAAAAGATGCGTCAAAAATATAAAAAAGATTTACAGATTTGAAAATAAATTCCGGCGGCATTAATATATTGGGCCATGTATTTCCCTGACCATTCACATACAGTATCCCCATTGTAGACAGAAACCATAATCAGTTGCAAGGAGTGAAAACGTGGAACTTATGTCTTCGAAATAATCTCAAGACGAACGTGAGCGCAAAAAATGAACACACCAATTAACATCAATCGACTTATGACCGCAGTTGAGCGTATTATTGACCTCGAAAGAACAAAGTTAAGTTATGATCCGCATCTAATTCAATTTCAAAAAATATCTAACATTTAGAATGTTCAATCATTTATGAAACTATTTCACAGCTGTTCATCCATAGCTCCTATTTTGTGCAACAGCAGCACAACCGACGCCTGCTGGCAGCGGTATCACACAGTGCCAGACCTTGGCGTACAGACTCTCTTTGTACGCGAAAAGGGGAGCTGACTAACTGCTCCAGATAAGAGAACATGGGCGGGCTCGCTGTAAATGACAGATCTTATTAAACATTCATGCTATAAAAGAGTGAAATCTTCTTGGCACAGACGGATACTTAGCGAAGCTAAGGAAACAAGCGCTGTGATGAGTTCCGGAAGCATCACCGTCATAGACTTGGAATTGTGCCATAACATTTTGTTGGCTTCTCAAGACTCGTCTTCATGGTGCCGTATCGCGTAAAAAACTACATAAAGAAATGCATAAAACTACGTAGAAAATTTCCCCAAAAAACAAGCGTGGAGCGACTATCCGATAGCACCACCGTTAATAGGACTACGGACGATGTACGGACATGAGGAGAGTGAGCGGGACCTGCTGAAAGCAGTCGTGATTTTGACACTTTAGGACCTTGTTCCCTGGGCATTGGCGTTAAGGAGGGCTGTTCTGTCTTCTCAACTTCTATAATATAACGCTTCATATATTTCTCGCGCAGTTTCTTTAATGATATTGGACTTGGCCACGGGCTTCAGCGAAAATATCAAAATTTTCATTTCATGAATTTTCTTCGAACGACGGTAATTTTTTCATCAGTTTTTTAATCGCTCGTAATGAGTTTTAAATTTTTCACAGAAGTTAATTCGTTTGGCTGACAGCAACTGAAGAGCTTTGAAACTCTGGGCAGTGAGAAATAATTAGCGCGCTATTTCCAAAACAGAGGCACTAAGTTGCACCACATATTTTGAGGAAGGAAAAGCTCAAGTAATTGGTTAAATTAACCTTTGACTGGAAGTGTAACCAGTGTTTTTAATAAAGAAAAATGCAATCATCAAAGTTCAGCATAAGCTCATAAGCCTCGACTAGCCTAATAAATCTGGAAGAAACATGTCCAAAAATGAATGTAGTAAGTTTCCAAGTTTGCAATAATTGAGTCAGTACCATTTGCAGTTACTCTCCTAATGCTCACGCAATTTACACTCGGAAAAATATTAAGACGTGCAATAAAATAAAACAAATTGAACGAAACTTTGAAAGCCCAGTACGAGAAAATTTTGACGTTGCTCTGCTCAAAACTATTGATCCTCCAGCGCTGACCGTCACAAGCAAACCTAGTCTATGTACTCAGGTCTTCACTCCGCAGGGTGTCATTTAGGATGCATTTTTCTAAGATGAAAATGCTTCTTATGCTACAACTAACTACGGTAAAATGATTTTGGATTAACATTCGAAAATAAACTGGGCGGTGTAGGGTATGTGAGCTGAACAGTTTCGAACACGGGACAGAGAATGCCTGACTTTTAAACGGAGTCTGTTCTTCGGATGAGATGGGTCAGGAAGAACGAGTCTCGAACATGATTGCTTTTTTAGATTATACAAATAAGATACGCATGGACATGGCTGATAATCTTGCTTGAATAAATAAAAAATGCGATAGTATCCATGCTTGTCCTCTCGCCGAAGTCCACTGCATGGAAAAGGTATTTCACAATTCTGAGCGCAATTTTTCAATCAATTTTACATATGACTTTTGAAAAGATAAATGTGAAGCGTATACCTTTAGGACGGATCGAAGTTAGCAGTGAAAAAAACCAGCGTTATTGGTGAAAATTTATTGATTTCTCTTTTGGATAATGTGTGATTCATGACAATTACGTGTAAAAGATAATCTCGCCCAAATGTCCATCAAGGCTTCGGCGGCACACCTCCACTCGATGGTCAAAATGTTTGATGCCGTCTCTGCTTAGTTGGTCCTCGATCTCACCAACATGCCTCATGATTTCATCCTTCAGCTGTAGAGCTGTTGTTGGCTTGTTGGCATAGACCTTACTTTTGAGATGACCCCAAAGGAAGAAATCTATAGGCGTCATGTCGCACGATTGTGGTGGCCAATTGACTTTGCTTGTTTCCAGAGATGATGCGACCTGGGACTCCTCACTCAGTAAAGCCTTTGTTGTATTGGCTGTGTGGCATGTGGCGCCGTCCTGTTGGAACCACGAATCTTCAACATCCATAGCATTTAATTCAGGCCCTAAAATGTTTCCCAACTGCACTTTCGGTTGGTCGATTATATTGACCAAAAAAATCGCAAGATGCGTGAAATGCATTTTCGTAATAGGCTTCTATCACTTTAACACGTTGTTCAATTGTTAATCTTTCAATGGTTCAAATTGCCAAAGACTGAATTTGTTAAATCAAAAAGAAAAAAAAAGATTTCATTCGACACTTAAACATAATTTACATTTAAAATCGGTCCAAGTTATTGGTATATCCCCCTGAGATAATTTAGAAATGGAAGTATCCATCTAGACTAGAAGATTCCCCACTGATACGAGATTGGTCATGATATTGCCAACAAGTTGAGGTTCCATTAAAGTAGCAGGTCCATGTCGAATTTATTTCGAGAATGATGTAAACCGAGCACGACTGGAAACCAAGTCCGACGGGCGTTGCCGCGGCGAAAATTTGTCAGAGAAATTTGACCGATTTTTAGAACGCTGGAGAGAAGGGCTCTCGCGAGAGTTCTCGGTCTTTTAGCGGGCGAGAAAGAACTGAAGGCAAGTGTCACCGTCCATCATCAAACGAAAAGACGGCGTCCCTAATAATTTCTACGTCTTTTTTTCACCCTGTACGAAAATATTTCCTCAGCTGAAAGAAAATAACATTACCGTCGTGTAGGAACAGTTATTAACGGTAAATTTTTCATGGTGTTAGCTACAGATAAAACAAGCCTGAGATGAAAAACGACGTTTTTTCTACTTGTTACAAACGTTGAATTTCCGAGATGAAGAGAAGAACATTGATTTTAGGGACTCCGACATTGAGATTCTTTGACTGAGCTGAGATTGGAACAAGCGTAAGGAAGAAGAGCTCTGACGTGTTTGGAAGAATTATCGCTAGTTTTAGTCGTCGCAGACAATCTCATCCGGCAGAAATAAGACCAAAAATAAAAGTTTTGCTAAGGTGTTCAGGAAGCCTTGAGGGAAGGAGCGGTCCAAAGAGAGAAACTTAACTTTGAAAAGGACTGGTCTTCTTCTTGTTGGCCTTGAGATTCTTATCTAACGCATAATTTTCAGAATGACGGCTATTTTTAGATTTGTGTGCTGGGGCCATAGGCTCCGTGAAGGAAAATGCCCTCTCTAGCTTTCCTCAGCTTAGAAAAAGATGGCCACGTTTTAAATTTGAAGGAGGCAACTCTCCTTTTTAATTGCAGTGTACACAGTTTCAGCAAGATAAAGTAAATTGCTACTGGAGCATTTTTGAACTTTTACGCTAATTTGAACGTTTATAATTTTAATAACTTTATGAAGATTTCTGAGGGCTAGAAAAGACAACGGGTTAGTTCCTCCAGTCTGTTCTAGTCTAGTTTATCCTTAGCAGAATAACACCGGCATTACCAAAGAAAACTAGTGTATTTGATCGCTAAAGCCGTTCTGAGATGAGGTGGGATCAAATAAATTCTTCAGAAAATAGTAAGATATGAGCAACTGCAGATGTTTGCCCATCCGAGAAAACCTTGAGAAGAGTTTTTTAATATCGAGAGTCTTAACGTTGTGATTGCAATTGTGGAGTTAAATGTCGAGGCCTTCAATGTCAAGGCCTTCAAAGTCGAGGCCTTCAAAGTCGAGGCCTTCAAAGTCGAGGCCTTCAAAGTCGAGGCCTTCAAAGTCGAGGCCTTCAAAGTCGAGGCCTTCAATGTCGAGGCCTTCAATGTCGAGGCCTTCAATGTCGAGGCCTGCAATGTCGAGGCCTTCAATGTTGAGGCCTTCAATGTTGAAGCCTTCAATGTTGAAGCCCTCAATGTTGAGGCCTTCAATGTGGAGGCCTTCAACGTTGAGGCCTTCAACGTTGAGGCCTTCAACGTTGAGGCCTTCAACGTTGAGGCCTTCAACGTTGAGGCCTTCAACGTTGAGGCCTTCAACGTTGAGGCCTTCAACGTTGAGGCCTCCAATGTCGAGGCCTCCAATGTCGAGGCCTCCAATGTTGAGGCCTTCAATGTTGAGGCCTTCAATTTTGAGGCCTTCAATGTTGAGGCCTTCAATGTTGAGGCCTTCAATGTCGAGGCCTTCAATGTTGAGGCCTTCAATGTTGAGGCCTTCAATGTCGAGGCCTTCAATGTCGAGGCCTTCAATGTTGAGGCCTTCAATGTCGAGGCGTTCAATGTTGAGGCCTTCAATGTCGAGGCGTTCAATGTTGAGGCCTTTGCAGGAGTTACTAAAACATGCAAAAAGGAACCACAAATCTAAGGAGTCAAGACTCAGCCTCTCAAGGCCGGGCTATTCAAAGTTACGATCATCATGATTACGGCATGAAGAGTTGGCCAATGAAATTCGATTATTAGGTATTTAAAGCCTACCTAATCATAACAAAAGTGCTTCAAGAGAGGATTGCGGAGGCACCGTTTAGTTTAAAATTAAGAGAATGGAATCTTTCGTACAAAGTGCATCTCCCACTCTCTCCGCATCAAAACAGTAAGATTGAAAAAAGTTGAAGAAGAGAGATAAATGTTACTACAGAAAGTTATAAGGCATGATAAAAATAGAGTAACAGTGAAGGGAAATAACCGAGCCTTCACCTCGGGAATTCACAACCTCTTCCTTGGCGAGCTAATTAAATTTTTATCTGCGCATTCCAATGTTGCGCCCTTCAAGGTGCGCCCTTCAAGACGCGCCCTTCAAGACGCGCCCTTCAAGACGCGCCCTTCAAGACGCGCCCTTCAAGACGCGCCCTTCAAGACGCGCCCTTCAAGACGCGCCCTTCAAGACGCGCATTTCAAGACGCGCCCTTCAAGACGCGCCCTTCAAGACGCGCCCTTCAAGACTCGCCCTTCAAAATGCGCCCTTCAAGATGCGCCCTTCAAGATGCGCCCTTCAAGATGCGCCCTTCAAGACGCACCCTTCAAGACGCGCCCTTCATGGTTTCGCTCTTGCCAAACAAAGAGATGAAGTTTTCAGCAAAAAAACATCGAGGAGCCTCCATTAAATCAAGAGTAAAGCATTCGGTACAGAACACAAGTCCGCCAGACTACAAAACAAAGCCACAAGCGAATTTATTGTCTAGGACGGAAAAATTCGTAACTACCTGTTTTCTAGTTTGTAAATTATCAGTTAGCAAAGTCCAAACAGGTTTTATGTTAGATAGATCTGATTTTATTGATAATACACTGTCCTATTCTTATCTTCCTTTTTACCTTGTGGGTACTGGATGGTAAATAAAAATGAAAGTGTTTCGAATACTCGTGGAAAGAACTCAAATTATTTTCAAAAATGATGGATTTATGCGCGTCTGTTTACGGATAAATTAACTTAGGAGCTGTCAAATAGGATATTCCTATCTAGACAGTCTGCAATACTCATGATGTTACTTTGAACTACTGAGACAAAATGATTTCAATTCCTAATAGCAGCACGTTCACTTCTTAGTAAACATTCTTCGCGCATCTGCGCTCCTCAAGCAATACGAATTATCCCTGTTGAGCTGGAGAGTGTTGACGGGAGACCTATTTAAATTTAAACATTTCATCCACGAAGACTCGAATATGCAAGAGAATTAATTACATGAAAAATGTGGGCGCTCAGAGCAGACAAGTTAATGCACTGTCTCGATTTCGCAGACGCGACGGCGGGGCGATGAGCTCTGATAAAGACAAAAATGCTCCATTTAGAATCACATGGCTGATGTTCAGGCACAAAATTTAATTCCAGTCTTCTGGTTTTTGAGAGCTTTGATTGACGTGCAGAAGAGATGAGCTGCAACTTTACTATATCGTTTTGGCGCAAGCGACTGGGAAGATTTATAGCTCGGAGCACGTGTGCAGTTCCTTTGTTTCAGGAGCTTTGTTGGTTGAAGCAAAGAGCGGAGAGAAGCTGCAATCAAGGGAGCGTGTCGGCAGTTCGACACTGCGTCATAGTTACTGCCTGCGATAAACTGCGTCCCTTCAAACATAAACTCAGCACGCTTCCATTTAAACTTCGACGTCAGACTTCTGGCGGCAGAAATCCTGGAAAGCGCAGCCAAGTCAATGACACGGCGCACACGCGCCGAATAAGGCTGACGAGCACGGCGAATATTGACGCACCGAGCCCTCTTGATAGAATGCATACAATGGTGGAGTGGAGCGAAAACAGAGCTCAAGGAGCCGTGGTCGGAAACGTCTTTGAAATCTCACCTGAACAAAATATGCCATACCTGGTCACAGTGGAGTAAATACTAAGGTGTTGTCCGTAACTAACAAATCGCCTTCAATATAACACGAGCATCACCCAGACGTGATCCAATATTGTCACTTTAGAGGCGTTCAAAAACGAGCATATGCATTTTATAAAACATATCAATCGATGTTTAAGGTTGTGTGGACATAAGCTTCTGTGTATGGAAATCCACTTCAGCTTTTCACTAACGTTAAATAAAATAAAGGCGATGAGCAGAGTTAGCCCTTCGAATAAAACGCGTTCGCAACACAATGACGCAGTTGATTAACAAACAATTCAAAGCTGCAACAAGCAAGTCATTCACTTCTCTGAACATCATTGGGTCGCTGTTTGAGGTAATCAGAAAACGAGTTGCGATTTCTATCACCCATACCAAAAGACCGCGAACAAAGACGAACGCAGAGGGAGTTTTTGACTCAGGCATGTTCGATTTCAAAAGCGGGAGCGCATGCAGCGTCTGTAATTGTGTTGCTTCGCGCTCAAAATAATAGCAGGAATAAAATTCTTCCACTCATTGAACATCAAAAACAAAGCAAGGAGCTGTAATTGGGAGCAGCGGGCGCATCAAAGAAGAATAAAGCCTAGCCATGCGAGAGAGGAATAAGAGCGCCTCGCATTCTGCAAACCGCACTGTTATTCTCCATGCGTATTATTATGCAAATAAAGCGAGCTACTGTGCCCACCCGAGTGTTTATGCCAGGATTTTCTATGGGTTACCCGACCTTGTGGGCCTCATAAGCTTTTGAAATGCTGCTCCAAAATGTTTTAGAAAACTCCGTAACAATGCAGAGAAATTACATCGTTCTTTGCCACGATGTAAGTCCGTATGGAGTTCACCATCCGCTGTAGCGGCCGGCTACGAAAGATTACTGGAGCGAAGTGTAAACTCGGGGAGAGCTTATAAATCTGACTTAGTTTTGCACCTGCAAGAAGCTGAGTAATGCTGATCACTGTGCTACATTAATTTTACCAGAAATCCGGCATTATGTGCGAGTGTTCAAGGTATTTCATTCCTCTATTTCAGTATCCTACACAACACATCAGTTAGCATGATATAGATTGATTTGTGTTAAATATATGATTGAGGATGAAAAGATGAGCTAGATTCAATAGGAATATGACGCTAAAATTCAAGTGCTGGGAATTTTCCAACAGTCCATTTTCAGTTTTCTAAAGATGCGAATAATGTGTCACAATAGAAAATTCAATCAGAACTACCAATTAGTATGAGCGAGTGAACAATGGCAATAAGCGAAATCAAAGAACGAAATAAAATTAAAATGGCCATGCACAAACAATCGTCAATTTCAGTGCATATTTCTGTCACTGAGACAAAAACGGCCATCTCTCGAAAAGTACATTTAAATTTTTTTAACAGATTCAAGTTCTTTTAGATGCGAGACACACTCTAAACTTTTAGTTGCTGTTCTGTTGTGGTGGTGGGAGGTGCTATTCACGTAATAAAATAAAACTCCAACTTCATAAAACTCCATGAAAAATCTATAAAAAGAGCTCCCCTGAAAAATCTTGGAAAACGAACTAGGCGCATTTTTTGTCTGATCGACAGATTCATCCCAGAGTGTTGCGCTCGGACGACGTAAAGCAAAGTCTTAGCGAACACTCGTCAGGTCAGTGATGGTCCAGTACTGATGATCATCGTCCCCACCTACTCGCTAACTCTTGTAGTCATCCCAGCAACTTCACCATGAGTCGTAATCGCTCAGGTTTTCAGTCTCGTCAACATGACCATCATCAGCGCCGGCAGTCATTGCTCTAGGTATTTCCGTCTCATTCTGCAATTTTACGTTCCTGTCATTATCACCTTTTACCATCATACAATCATTCACATTTTTCTCATCATTTCCTTTAAACCTTTAAACACAAGCATACGTAACATTGCAAATGGGCATCATCTTTATCTCACCATCACTAACGTATTCACTATTAGTGTGGGCCTACAACACCTGATAGGTCAATTCGTGTAAAGTCATACACATGCAATTGAACTAACAACTAAATTTCGTTTATAACATCTCAAATTCTCAAGCAGAGACGAGTAAATGGCTTATTTATACCACAACAAGCCGTGCCTTCCACGACGTATTACTTGCAAACCTAAATTAGTCAGGGAAGATATTCGCATCGCAACAACCCACACACTTGTGACGAAGGGCCAATTTTTGAAGTTATAAAAGTATCAAGGTAGGCCAATAAAATAATATATTCTGAGAATTATTGCATTAATAAAGAAATAAAAACAGCTGGCAGCGTACAGTAAGCTAACAGATGAAACAGGAGGTCTAGTTTCAACTCCTTGAAGTGGAACAACATTGTTTCAATGTGCTTCACCGAAAAGAATCTGCAAAACCAAATACACCGCATTCAATGCATGTCATCAGTTACCTCAAAAAATGTTGCCAACAGGGCTTGAAAATAGATGATTCAGGTATTTTTATTTTATACAGCTATGTCTGTTTGAATTAAAGTAGATGCTACGACGAATAAAAGTATAAATACTTCATATCATCACGAAAAAACAAGTAAAGGACTTGCTTCGTTTCCAATGGAAGGGATGAAGAAACGCAGTTGAACTTGTTTAGCTGACAAACTTTAGACGCTGATTACACACTCTCTATACAGTTTGTAAGTTTTTATGCGAAAATCCGATGCATCACAAGCAGGTAGAGGCCTAAACAAAAGCGTCAAATTTCTCTTAACGCACAATTTGTAAAAATACCCTGACCAAAATGTGTGAAACACAATGAAAAGAGGACCCTAGAGCAAACAAAAACGCTTAATACACGGCACATTATTGCGTTTCTTGATTAAGAAAGTAGCTTCTCAGTAGGAGAAGGAGTTTTCTTGAAAAAAGGCCGAGTCAGATCTTTCGTCTCCGTCCGATCCATGAAGCGATGGGTCTGAGCTAAAATACTGAGAGCATCAGCCTGAGAGAGCTGAATTCCAGAAACAAATAAGCGATTCCTTGTCTCCATGAGCAAGGTTGCCTTTCACTGAAAAAATAACGAGAAGTGACAACACAAACGCCATAAAGGGTAATGTAAGCAACATACGAGTACAGCAGCTCGTAAAACTAATGGCTTCACTATTATAATCTGTTAGCTGGTCAGCATGAAAATAATTTGGCAAGGAATTATGGACGTTAAAGAGCTTACCTGTTTGTGAACAGCCACAATTGTACCAATAATTTCGAAGCGTCTAGAATGCTCGAGTTTTTACCTTTTTGCTTTAGAGTTGCAGAAGTTCTGAAGACGGTAAAAAATTTAACGCCTTTCAAGAACTAAAGACCGGCAGCCAAGCGCTACTGCACGGAGAAAACGCGCGTGCCTCCGACCGGCTCGGAGCGAACGAAAAACCTGCATTTTCTTGTAAGTTCCACGTTTGGAAGTTCATGTGAGCAAGAATAAGGAAATTTTGTTTACCTGGAGCCATGTTTACAGGCACACAGGAACCGACACGCTCCAAGCGTCTAAGCGAGAACATTTCTCTCAAAACCACGCCCCTGAAAGCAAAGATGTTTTCTGGCTGTCAACTTTTTTGGAATAGATTGCGCACTTTAAGAATGAAATTAAAGCAAAAGATGCTCGTTACATTTGTAAGATGAAATCATTGTTGATTGTTGGTTCAAAAGCTCTTTTAAAATATTTTAATTTGTTCAGCCCTTTATTTTTCCGGTTATCAAGAAATGGCAGTGCAGTATTTTTCATCTTGTGAAGGTTGTTCAAATTACTACAAGAAATGCAGAATAATTTCATACCTTACAATAATTTGTGTGCCAGAGTTCATCACTTGAATAACTTTCAACGGTGGATTAATTTGAGCATTAGGAAGCACTGAATTCAGCATTGAAGTCACTCAAGCCAGTGGTCAGTAGGAGGGATTTGCACACACGGACACCGTATGGTGGGCGAAAGAAAGGATAAAAAGCCGAAGTAACGCTCTAATACCTCTCGCATTTGTGTGCTTCTGTAGTAGCATGGGTGTCGGAGAGATACCAAGGAATGCTGACCAGGGATACCAACAGTTGTGAAATAGTAGCTATGGGAATCATCGCATCCCTAAAAACGAGTTGTCACAAAGTTTCGTTGTCGGTTATGCCATCATCGCTGGAGTTCATTTTAATGAGAAATTAATTTTGATGCGAAGTAAATACTGTACTTGCGTTTCCGTACGTTACTGTAAATGTGCATTCCTGCGCACGCCTCCAAATATCGAAAAGCTTACTTCCCTGCGTTTCTACGACCAACATATTTTCCTTTCAGCAAATATTCCAAATGGAGCTCGAAAGGGTCGGCAAGTTTTTTGTCCGTTCAGACTTTAAAGAACCGAGTAAAAAGTTTGAGAGCAGAACTGGATGCTGCGCAGCTGCGAAACGGAGGTATGAAACTCATGCTCCCCAAGATCATCGGGCGGAATCAATGTGAGACAGATGAGTTATATACGGACGGAGCTTTATGCGTTGCGCGAATACATAACTCTGCCCAATGTGTTCACTCTCATACAGAGCTGGTCTTCTGCTTCAGCAAAACACGTCAACGTGCGAGCCTTTGTGCTTCATTAGCATTCTTCAAAATGACTACAAAAGAATAAATTAATAGTGGAAATACCTACGCAAAAATAAAACAAATTCCCGAAGCTTTTTTGCATAATTTTACGCATTTGAGTGCACACAATTTATTTCAAAATTTTACAAAAACACCAGCCGCTACTTTGGTCGTAGTTGTCCTTCGAAACACGCTCAAGTCTTAGTCATTTTTTGGGCTATACACATATTTTTTGTGGGCAATCCTAAATAGAATTCCCTGTTTGGATCGTGTTTCTGCCGCAACTTATGTTGAAGAGAGCTTGTGACGGTCTCTGGAAAATGTGAGCCGTATCTACAGTTATGTTATGCAAAAGCCTCGCTATAAGTTTTTCAAATGGAACGCTCGCATTTGTTTATAGAACCTGGAACAAAAAGGCAGTGATGGAAACATTTCGTTATTTTAATACCAGAAAAGGATTGATTTATGCATTTTTGTCCATTCTCATTTTGATGCTAATGAGAAGCAATAAATTTGTTCCGTCTCTTGGACATGCAAAAAACAAATGAATAACGATGATTCATTTGGATTTCGAAAATAATTCTCGTCAAGTTTCAGAGTGCACGGAAATAATTTTCCTTATTACTTCTCTCTTCATTCATTGGGCTTTAGAAAATCTCCTGGAATACAATATTAGAATACCTTACTGCCAAATTCGTCTGCCCTCGCTGTTTTCTCCGAATTCTGAAATCAAATTTTGCGTATGCGGTAAACTCAACAGGGTACATAGCGCAGATGAGATGCTTATTAATTAAAATATTATGTTTCAATCTTCTTCAAGTATATTAATTGCTTGAAAATGTATATCATTTTCCATGAGCGGATGAGTAATTTTTCTCATTTTAGTGGTTGAGAGGTAGAAGGATGACACTACTTACATGCATTTGATTACAGTGCACTCATTAACGTAGTCGCGAAAGGTAAATCTCAAATTTTTCATGCACGGTTAATGTGGTGGGAAAAAGACGCAAGTTTCTGAAATCCCGATGGATCGAAGCAGTGAAATAGCAGCTGGAACGCTTGAAATAGCGCGATGTTTGCGCAGTCAATAGAGCAGGAAGTAGCAAAATTTACATCTAATGATGACTTGTGGGGCGGCAGACACGGCCATGTCCGGGACACGTGGTCGAATTAATCAACAAGAGATAGCGAGGCCTCATCCCGTCGGCTTACAGCAATATTGGAGCGACACATTTTTCTATGATTCATAAAGTGGTCTGCAAGAGTGGAAAAAAGAGGACCGGTGTTGGATGCGCCCAGCTGCAGCGGGCCTGATTAAAAACGGCGGCCTTAATTTGCAAGGCGAGCGCGCACCCGGACGCCCACCGACAACAAATTGACATGAAAAATTGCAAGATTCAAATGCATCAACCGAATCCAGGCACTGAAATCTTTATCAGTTAATCCACCACGTTGGACGCTTCGATTAATAGTGCTGTCGTGAAATCTTGTTTCAGTCACACTCATGACGTGCAATGTAGGGAAATCATTAAATAGTTCGGAAAAACAGTGAGCAAGTGCACAAACACGTCATCATATAAGTCAGAATATTAAATCAATGAATGAGTAAATGACCTTCGGACACGATAGGTGTGAGGGACAAGAAGAGCGTACGAGTAGAAGGTCCAGAGTACTGCATGGATCTCAAAATCTTACCCTATCGATGTCCAGCATACTACAGGGGGCGTAAGGTGTCTGAGGACACTCACATGTTTGTGATTTAAACTAACCCAATAATAATTAATTTATTTTTTATTCCAGAAGATCCCATGGCAGATACTTCTATAAGCAATGAAATGAAAAGACACGCTGTAGTCGTGTCTATGAAAGCGAAACACAGCAATTCATAAATTGCAAGATTTCTGAAAGTCGCCAGATCTTTCGTTTGCAAAGTGAGATTAGATTATTTGCTAGTTTAAGCCTCCCTACCCGCCCCAAAGGCGATCCAAAGAGAGGAAGGAGGAAGGCAGCATTTAGGATGGAGTTAAGGGAACGCGAAATTTATGCAGAAAGGGCATAGAAACAATAAGTTGAGAAATAAGATTAACAAACAAGATGAAAGTTGAAGAAGAAAGTAGTAGGTGCTGAAAAACAGGACAGCAGTGAACAGAAAAAAGGCAGTCCTTAATAAAACAAAAATATTTTATCACAATAAAAAGAAGGCCTGCCTCTCAGCTCGGACCGTTACACATTCTCCCCCTGGGCGCGCTAATTCCCATAGAGACAACAGTTGTATCTCCCCGAGGGGTAGCAAAGTGAGAAAGGAGCTGAATGAGAACAATGAAGATGAATTGACTACGAGCAAGAGAAAACAGCATTGTCAACGCTCTGACTCACTTAGAACACGAAGTTTCCAGGAACATTGATGGTTTTTAGTGTTGTTAATTAGCAGTGAGTTAGTAGTCATCCTTCTTAGATATTTTTAGGCATTCCTTGCTTTCACATGCTAGTCTGAGAAAGAGAAACATTTATGTGAAACAGTACTAACTTACGCTGTGTCATGGTTGGCACGCTTGGGTGCGTCGGATCGATCCATGACATACAACGCGCGTCACAGTGCCATGATTATTGTCGTATATCGATGTGTCGTATATCGATCACACAAATACTTTGTGTGACGGTTTTGCGACATGTGGACGCGCAAAAATGTACTAGTTTTGTAATTATAGCAACAATGTGGGGAGGTTTATCTTGCGCAACGAGTCGAAATTTGAGAATAATCTACTGTAGGCTTGGAGTGATTGCTCGCATGTACACTTTTTACCTCTTACACGCTTTGACTCCCGTACTTCTCATACGCGTTGACTCCCTGGATATTGAAACTGACAAGGGTGTATAATGAATATGCGTGGTTGTTACAATCATGGTGAAATGAGAAATTTCTCTAAAATATTATTGGACATGCTCTAAATTAGCATAAAATGAAGAGTCTATTGAACTACACGTTTCCTTTGTTGAAGAGCGGTTTGAAATTCCTTCACGTAAACAGATTTTTTTTTTGCATGTTTAACCGCAAAGAAAAGCAACAGCTTATGAGTGAAGGAATTTAGAACCAATTGATACATCCACGAATGAATGTCCAGGCGGTACCTCAAAACAAGACATGGACTCAGGCTGTATATCAATACGAACAGTTCTAGGTGGTATATCAAAATAAACATAGATTCACGCGGTATATCAAAATAAACATAGATCCACGTGGTACATCAAAACAAATCATGATCCACGCGATGCATCAAAATAACTATATATACCCAGGCGGTACATCAAAACAAACTTAGATGCAGGCTGTAACATCAAGGCATAAAAACACGCTAACGCTGCACCGAGATGTCTACGGAGAGACACTCTAAGCAACTCATCAGTCGTTACAGAGATTCAGTTGTCCGCTGAGGTTCGATTTATGCCCGACAGTCCTTGAGCGATCGTCACTGGCAGTTGGCGCGGGGCTCTGGTCATATCAGCAGCAGAAAACTAAACCGAATGACTTGAAACTCAAAAATTGCTATAATAAAACCATTTCAAAATATCACGAGAGGATTTAGAAGACATGATTTAGATGGGATGTTAACCCCCCCCCCCAGGGAAGGCTGCTCAATGCAGCCAAGATGTTGAAAGTCATGAAGATTTTTGAGAAGAGGTAATGAAAACAAATAAGATTAGAACAAACCATTAATTTGGATAGGTTTTCACGGATATCATTAATACCCTAGCTAGAACATGATGAAAATACAACTAACTCATGAAACAACGCACCGCAAACCAAACAAACCAAAAGAAATTGCTGATTTGATTGTTATTAGCTAAACATTTTCAACGCACTAGCATATAAGTTGAAGAAATTCACGCACAAAACAACGTTCGTTAAATGTAAAATGGGTTGCTAGCTTTATCACCCTCACTTGACGCGCTCATTTTGATGTAGAAGTTTCGTGTCATCGCCTGCATAAATTAAACTTCAGAGAAGCCGTGGGGGCTGACGCGGCGCTACACGCTAGGTGCCTGCACTATGCCTACAAATTAGATTAGAAGTTATTTTAATTCTCCCTAACCGCAACAAAGGCGTTCCAAAGAGAGGAAGGTTCTATTTAGCATGGACTTAGAAACATCAAGTTGAGAAAGAACTTTTTGGAACAAGATGAGAGTTGAAGGAGAAAGTTGTAGGTGCTGAAAAACGGGAAACCAGACAGCCAAAAAAACGATGGTCAGTGACAAAACAACAAACTTATTCTATTTCAACACACAAAAAAAAAAAACCTAACCTTTTGCTCGGTACCTCACATATTTTCCCAGCAGGAGAAACACAGGAGGGTGCGCAGAGTTTGCGCTGGCGCAAAATAAGAAAAAAAAGAAAAACTTGTATATGTTTAAAAACTTGTTGAATGACGTGCACTACAATCAATTGGATTTTGAATATTTCTCAACTCAAATGTCCTAAATTGTGGGACAACTTTATTTCTGAATGAATTTAGCAAAAATCAAATAAGAAGGAAAATTTTTTACATAAAATTCAAGAGTTCGTATTTAATGAAATGTGAAAGTATTAACAAAATATTAACCCTCTTCCATCTTCGTTGAACTAACTTTCGACTTTAAATGAAAAATTCCAACAGAATAAAAAAATCACAAATTTGCTCTAAGTGCGAGTGTTTATTTATGGAAATTTTGTTTCTGCGCCAACCATCCAAATTAAACACTTTGTCTATTTACACTTCTTTATTCCAAAGAATTATCTCATGAAGAACATACTTCATTTTCAAGTGATTACGAATAGCACTTTTAATTTGACACTCGGTATGTTTTTAGCTATGGTCGTAGTCAAGCTTATTAAACGCAGAGTAAGCAAGATATTGTTGACACAGTGGCAGCATTGCAAAAAACTGTAATGAAGAACAGGGACGCATGCCAACTTGCTTGTTCTCGCTGCTGTCACAGAGTGAACCCTCGTGGACTTAATCTCCGAGTTTTGTTGTTTCCTGCTTCGAATCATCTGACAAAAATTCTCACAAAATTTGATCCTAAATAGTTGAGTTATAACTGTGACTTTGTGACCAATTCACCAGATCTCCATTTTCCGACACCTAAGGTCGGTTCGTAAATTCGCCCATGAATGTGAAAATTAATGAACAATCCGTGAAAAACTGAAGCTGCGAGTATTCTTTCCATTTTTTTCTGAGCTAATTACAAGTTTAAAAACGTTCAGCAAAAATCAGTAAAAGTTATATCCTGTTGCCCAACCTTCCTTCTCGCTTTACCGTTTCTATGCGCTGGGGATCCGGTGCTGGAACACACATTGTGCATGCATTACGCGTTCCCTTAGCCTTATACACTCGTACTACACGGTGCCTGCATCCTTCCTCTCTTTGAACATCTTTGTTGTGATAAGGGAAGCTGAAACTAGCTTACAATCAATCAGTAAAGTTATCGATAACATGAAAGGGATTAACCCCAACACGCACGTCAAAAATAGCAGATGGATAAAATAACGAGTAATGAATTACAAGTGCCGACAAACACCACTGACAGAATTTTACCTTCCGACTGCATAGATTTTCTCTATTAGAGTCAACGCAAATTTTTTCAAATCAATAGTGCCAGACACACAAAAACGAAATAATGCCAGCTGATCCAGCCCACTGGGCACCGGAATGAAAGCTGCCACGCAATTCCGGGCCCAGCAAGCACGGTTCGCTTGCGGCTCATGTGAAGCGCACGCGGAAGATTAGTGTTCAGTGATCCTCATCAACCGAACCGGCACTTCACCATATTTTCACCTAATATACGCAACTCAAATATTTCCAATTTGTAGGATCAATTAGAGAATTTGCAACGTCCAATGAAAAACAGCTGGTGGATTTCGTGATAAATATGAAAGCAATTCAAAATAGTCATTATAGATCACAGACAAGAATCGGTGTCTCGCAAGACCTGCCTATTTCTGACGTACGATGATGTATATGCAGATACGGAAATTGGCGACTGTAGACCAGAACAAATTGAACAGTTTAGTATTGGATAATCCTAATCACTTACACATCAAATTGTTTTTACAAGTTAAGTTAGACATAAATAAGCCCGAATGTGAGCTGAGCGTTACTGGCAGTTATAATTATAACCCAATGAAATTTCTGAAACGTCCCATGATGTAACCGCAGAAATTTTGGAGTCGAGGCGGCGTTTCCTCCCTGGGTGAAAATTTCGTTGAAGTGCGTTTGTTCACACCGGCGGCCAGTTGAGCTCCCTACCACCCTGGGACGGCGGAAGAAGATGTCGGTGTAAGAGCTGTTTGAAATGAGCTGAAGCATGCGCAGCTGTGTGAGCGATGCTATCAGGGGTCACTCGGGGATGTGGGCCTTTAACATGTAATAATAAGTAGCGTTGAAGTCTGTGTGCAGCACTTGATTAGTGCTTAGCAAGGAATTAACCAGTTGATGTACTAACTTTCCTACCTTTTTTATAAAAAATAACTCCTGTCGGCACATTTAACCCTCAACTGCCCAACATGCCATATGAATGGCACACTGAACTAAAACATCACATCTTTTTTCAAATTGGTTCCCGCATGTTTTCTTTGAAGTTTACTCTACCCAGCGGCTCCTCCGTTCCTATTCTGAATTTGGTGACCAACTGATGTCAAGGCCAGTCCATTACAGTGATTTTAAGAACAGAGATAGGAGTGAAAAATAATGACAATTAAGGGTTATGCCTGCGGGATTTAAGCGTAGCGTACCCAAAGAAACGTTTCGCGATTTCAAATGAAAATATCAGAGAAAGATCAGACTAAAATAGATGTCAGTTTAAGCCTCCATAACAGCAACAAAGGCGTTCCAATAAGAAGAAGGAGGAAGACACCATTTAGAATGAACTTGAGGGAACACGAAATCTGTGCACAAGGTACATAGGAACATCAAGTTGAAAAAGAACTTACGAAACAAGTTGCAGGAAAAGTAGTAGGTACTGAAAAACAGGACAGCAGTGAACCGAAAAAAGATGGTCCGTAACAAAACAAAAAACAACAAAAAAAGGCCTACCTAACTGCTGGCTCGTAAGCTCACATATTATCCTTGAGAGCGATAACTCAGAAAGATACAATAGTTGCATCTCTCTGAGGGGAAATATGAGAGATGGTGCAGCTCGTACGTAGCTGCATGCGTGCAGCGGAGGCGCAGAGTTCATAAACACCGACCTCAGCTTCTGTTAAAACGCCGACTCTGGCGAGCTTCAACGGTGGTTAATGAGATGATTTTTACAATGCGGCTGCCCTACCAGTGATAACATGCCCACTTTTCATCAATACTGATTGATTGATTATAAGAAAGTTTTAGCCTCCCCTTTCCACAACAAAGATGTTCAAAGTGACGAAGGATGAAGGCACCATTTAGAATGGAGTTAAAGGAACGCGGAATCTACGCACAAGGCGCATAAAAACAGTAAGCAAAGAAAGATGTTTATGAAACAAAATAAAAGTTGAAGAAGAAACTAGTAGGAACTGAAAAACAGGACAGCAGTGAACCGAAAAAAGATTGTCCGTAACAAAACAAAATAACTATTTATTTCAACAAAAAGAAGGCCTACCTAACCTTTGGCTCGGGACCTCACAAATCCCCCCAGGGAGCGTTAATTTTTCATCAATACTAAATAAAATCCAAATAAAAGTACGATCCATTTCATTTAGTCATTTTAATTATCACTATAATATAATTGACAGCAACCTGAGCTGAACACTAAACTTCAGTCTAACCTGTCGCAGTCAATGCGCATCTCCCCCAAAATATTCATGCATCCCTTAGATTTGCTTTGTTTCTATGTCAAATATTTTCTCTTCCATTTCTAGAAATCTGACTAACACCCTTTCTTATCACCTTTCAACTACTGAATATCTTTTTCTCAGAATGTGTCTTCAAAAATGAGTTACATAAGAAGCCGCAGCAGCACTGGGTTCTCTAGTCCAAGAAAAATTAAACATAAAAAACCATTTTACGATAATTAATAGCGCTTATAACAAGTAATGTATTTGTTCTAAGCGAAGGCTACCCGAGCAATAACTGCAATAGTCCTGACGGGCTCCTGTGGCAAATTATCATCACTGTGATGAACCGTTCCAGAAGTGTGCTTCACTCAGCCGCGAATGAGCGAGTCCACTGAAACATTTCCTCTACACAAGAACAACGCACTTTTCTCATCGCTGACATCCCCTGAGATATCCCGCTTCAGAAAATACTGCAGGCCTTCGGAAGCGAATCAAGAAGCTGAATTTTTGATGCATCAGAAATTGACGTAAAATATTGAGTCCCATGTGGAACGCGTCCTAAATTGAACGCGAGGCATAAACAACACTGGCTAGACAGTAAGGCTCTCAAGACAAGCTTGGTCCTCACGTGAGCGTTAACTGCAAACTGTCATTAGTTACTTCCAGCAGCAACTGCCAAGTGCGACACTGAACTACAATTCCAAACAGTAGTGTAAAATTACAACTGCTGCTACCACTGCAAAGTGCTACTGTCAACTACGGTTCCCATCAACAACTTCTCTCGTTGCAAAGTACAATTGTGAGCTACGATATCAAGCTGCAGTTGCGACCCAAAGATAGGAATTTTAGAGTTGTCTAACAAAGCGTATAGAGATTTACTGGAATTTTACCGGAAATCTGATGTTTCTCGTGCGTGACTATCATAATGTAATGAACCGAGCACAACTGGACGGCAGCGTACAAATTCTTGATGTAGAATAGATCCATCTCTATCCTTATTAGAGCAATAACGCCCAATTCCGTCGTGAGTTCTCCATCTCAATGTCTGCACCTAGACGCAAGAGCATGGCCAAAAAGTCAGCCGTTGTGTCATTTTTTATTTTTATTGCAAGGTGGATTGTTCACGGATCCTGAGAGCAAATCCCTGGCGTGTCTGTGAAACGCAGGCCTGATCTCTCATCAGCATTGGAAGACATCCTTTTCGTCGGGTCTAATCTGTGCCGGGCCTTGGGTCTTGTTGTGATCGCGCTAGATCCCTGCCGCCGGTGATGGGCTCAGGGCAAGTCCTGGCCATACTCATGCTTGACACGAAAGCGTTCACTTTCTAATGGCCCCTTTTGGCTCACGTGCACCTCAAAACCTTTGAATGCGGCCCGAATGCGAAAGGAAGAAAGTCTTGCGCTCGCTAAAACCGACTGTCTGTCCAATGCCGGTAGGGTGACGGTAGAAATAGAGGCGTTCGGACAGAAAGATGGAAGCTGTGGATGCGCCAATGCAGGTTCCAATACACAGCAAGGCTCCTACTCTGCATTTAGACGCGCTCTTCAGTCGCCTTGCTTGCTAGTCTCTATAAAGTCGCCTCTCGGATCGAGAAACTGTAGTTTTATTATTGTTTTCGGGTAAATTTTTAGAGCGAAAATACTTCCACTCACCATTTCAGATCCTATGATACAAATATATTCCAGGGAATACTTCAAAAATTGTTAACGCCGTTACCAGCGCAGAATTTTTTTGGTTCGCTCTAATTTTCTCTACAGAATGCAAGTAAAAGTCGTAAACTCTTCCTTCTTTTATGTGGCATAGGGAGACTGAAGAGAAGCCTATTAAATCGTTGGCTCAAATTATTTGTTCTGACAAATAGAAGGATTGAATGAAATGAGCTGTGACGCAAACAGTTCGTCGACGCAGTTTCTTTAGGCTGAAATTTGAAATAATTTGGATCTATCCGACACACGATCAACAAAATGCAACCGAACTTTGCGCATTGAAAACAGATTTTCATGTATTCTATGAAACCATTCGGAGTTGGTGAAAAAGTTGGATACATGTTTAAAAATGAAATATTTCGATGAGATATAATTTCATTAAGCATTAACCGCTTCTCAATATTGCCTTACCTGTACTGTACTAATACTTTTTGGCTGCCGTAGTAGAAGTCGTAGCATAATAGTTTAAGGCTCTCTTTCCATTGCAAAAATCTTTTCACAGACGAAAGAGGCGAAACCACTCAGTATTGACAAAGGGAAACGTGAAACTTATGCCCAAGGAACGTTCCCGCAGTAATATCCTGCGCATAGGAACAGTAATTTAAGAAGGAAGAGGAAATAAAGATGAACAAGAAATAGCGAAGATATGAAATCTGAGAGAAGCTAAGTGAACTCAAAGACTAAAGTCTCGGAGGCCTGTCTATAGCTGAGGTAATTTAACAGTATCACCCCTGGGGACTCCAGTAGCCATAGCATAGGATCGACAAGCTTAGCTTTATTTCCTAACCCTATTGTCTCTGCTTAAATCTGTTATCTCTGCTTAAATCTATTGTCTCTGCTTAAATCTATTGTCTCTGCTTAAATCTATTGTCTCTGCTTAAATCTATTGTCTCTACTCCAACTTATTGTCTATATTATGCCCCCTTAGGGAATAGAAGTTTGCAACAAGTTCCCACTTGGAGTGTTACTTCTTCGGCACTTCATAAAAGCTTTACAAAACTCAGAACTATACGATAGAGAGAAAAGAAACGACGCACATGAATAAGGATCTCATTTACGCACAGAACAAACTTACTTGTGTTCGTTATTTTTCGCTGCGTGTCGTTATAGCACACTTTCTGAAGTCAGTTGAAGACCATAATATAATTTATGACTTCTGAACCTCAAAAATGGTCTTCCAAGAGAGGAAGGAGGAAGGCACCATTTGGTGTGGAATTAAATGATTGGGGAATCTATGGGTGAGGTGCATCTCAACTCCTTATGCGTAGAAACATCAGAAATGAAAAACGTTTATGAAACAAGATCAATGTTGGAGAAGAAACCAATAGCTGCTGAAAAATTGACAATAAACTAAAAAACGAAGGTAAAATATATTAACTTCAACACAAGGGAAGCCAACGCAATCTTCAGCTCATACCTCGTATTTTGCACCTGAAGATGCCAAAGCTTATAAGCACAATAGTTGTATCCCTCTTTGGGTGAGATTGTAATTAAAAATCTTAAGAATCGCATCACTCAAATAAAACGTGAACATTTGACAATCACAACACCAGAAAAAACAGTCAACAATAGACCTATGAGTTTGGCTCTCACTTTAACATTATTTTTCATAAAATCTAAAATTTTCTCACAAAATCATTGACTAATTGTAAGTGTAAAATTTATTACTTTCCCGCTGTGACATGATCAAACTTTTCGTAATCTCATCAAAAACTTTCTAACCTAAAATCGAAAGCTTTCAAATTCATCATGATCTTCAATTTTCGCAGTCAAGAAATAAAAATGGTTCAAGAAAAAGAGACACAAGCTGCTCTCACGCCCAGCGATACACCATGTAGTTTTTTGGATTCCAGTAGCTTGTAAAATTTAAAGTCCATTCAGTAGGCTCCAATTAGCACTAATTTTCTCTAATGAAACTGAGCTCCGTTCTATTCATTCGCGCTCGAGTCCATTGGATGAAGAGCGTTCCTAGAAAAAGCAATAAAAACAATCTTCATAAATCTGTAAAACTTTCGGACGTATTCTCAGTACTTGGTCGAGTCATTGGAGTTAATTTCTTTAAGAATCCCACGCCCTGAAAAATGTCCGGGTGCTGAAGCGGAGGACGCCTTGGTGTTCATGGAGCATCATCAACTGATTATAACTGCAGTTCTCAAAAAAGAGTTCTCTAAAAGACCGTTCCCATTACACTTGCTACATACGTTGCCCGGCCAAAACTTTCCTAAAGAGATCATAATGCGATATCATTTTTTTAATGAAATCGCAATGAATGAAAAACTCGATTTACTCCTCCAACTTTTGCCATTAAAAACTATTTTTTTCGCGCGGGATTAAATGACCTGGCAGAAGTAGTAGATTTCCAACTGTTTTTTCATTGAAGTCATTACGGCAATGGGGCGCCGCGGCGAGAACAACAGCGCGGCGTCGAGAGCTGTAGCTCCTTGCCGAAGGAATAATACAAAGCCATTTACTACGGCTCATCAGCTCGAAGGACGGCTAACTTTGTAATAACAAGCTATCTCCAGGGTTATTAATTATTATTAGTTGTTCATGTTCATAGGTTTAGCTTTATGAGGAAGATTAACTTTTCAGAGCAAAATGAGTAAAGCATTTACACGTGTGTATGCTGTGCTCAGGCACGCATTGAGGGGAGATTTCCATCAGGAGGCTCAGTTCCGAAGACAGCTCGGAAAAATAAAGGTTTTGATCTAGCTGGTGGTCACGCGTTATGTATCGTGAAATTGTGATGAAAGGATGAAACCTACCTGTCCACGAGCCCTGCTATTCTGTGAGAGAATATGCAACAAGTTCGGTGAGAAGAGAACCCTTACAACGCATTGCATGTAAAAACGTACATTCGCACCGAAATTTTCAATTTAATTTTTGATTTCAAATAACTCGAAGGCGAAAACCCCTCAATTGTAAACGTGCGAAACCAAAATATTTTAATGGTGATAAGTACGAACACAAAATTCTTCTTTGATGATAATTATTTTACAGCTCGTGACCCTTTGGGCCTGGGCCCTCATGCAGAGAGGAAACGAAAAAGGAGCTACGTTACAGTTCAGCGAAAAACAATCTAAGAATAATCATACACAAAGACTTTATAACACTGCAAAGCTAATGAAACTGAATTGAGATGTACAGAAATTGGGTGATAGAGATGGTGAAACTTGCACATCTTTGAGTTGACAGGAATTGTATTCTGCAATGATGAAGACCTCTTCCATTTGTCTGGAATATTTAATACACATCCCTTCCAACACTGTTTACACATCCCTTCCAATACACATCCCTTCCAACACTGTTTACACATCCCTTCCAATACACATCCCTTCCAACACTGTTTACACATCCCTTCCAATACACATCCCTTCCAACGCTGTTTAGGTACTAACCTCCAAGAATTGCGCCAACACCCACTGCAATCAAACTTTACTGTCTAGCGTAACATAGGAGATTCCGGCAGTGGTATTTTTTCAAAGAATAAAACATTCCAGTGATTGATCTTGACCCATTGCTCTGAAATGCTTGAAATTTTTCTCCCTCCGAATGTAATCGAATTTCTCACTAATCTTGACCCTGATGGTCTATGTCTCCAACAAGATGGTAGAGCATCGCACTTCTCTCGATGCTCACTCAGAATACAGCACGGCATGCTTACAAGTCAAGTATCGAAGATCTTAGGCAACTCGTGAAATCTATGTTTCACGGGATATGATTCATGTGACCAGATGGAAGTCTCCCAAAAGAAATCACAAATCTGCACCGGTCGCAGCTAAAACGATAAGATTTTTAAAGCCTCTCGTGATAAAACTTCATTCATTGTTGAGTTTTTCTTGTGTAAATATTAGGAACCCCACAAACTTTAAGAATTTCTGATTAATTGTTTCTGGTGTTTGTGTTAGTAGTTTTCGAAAATACCCCTCAAGAAATTAACATTAGAAATAGATCGTATCCACAATACAACTTGCAAAAAGGTAAAGTTTTGCCTTTCATTAGTACTGAAGGCAGGACAGAGATTTTGCCAAATTAAAAACTGAGCGCGGAGTGTTGAAATTTGTTCCATCAAGTAGAACGTGGACGGTGACATGCAAGCATATCTGCTTACAAATAACAAGGATATCAGAGTTTAATAAGTATTTGGATAGGCAGAAACACTCTCAGCATCAATCGTTATAAGCACGAACATAATGCACTCAGTCGTAAAAATTTGACCACGGAATATTTAAATCATACATGAACGAACACAGAACATTCAAATCGTAATAAGTAAATTAAAATAATAAATTCAACACGGTAGTTCGAAACCGAAATGGTTCAAGTCAAATGCGCATCGACACAAAAATGCTCCAACGCTTTAATGCGTGCAATCGTAAAAATGCTTACAAAATAATAATGCTTGTTAAGAAGATTAAGAACAAAACGAAAGAGAGAATAAATAAATTAAGATAGAAATTAGGAAAATAGTACTGATCGTACGTTGATCAAACGGTAAATTATATCACAAATGAAATGGCGAGGGAAAGAAAATGTATGTTCCTACTGATGTCTTCTCAGATAAAACTTACAACAAAAACTTACGACAAAATGGTTTGAGTTTTGTGAAAACACTTAATGTCAATTACTACCAATGCGAAGTGCAGCTGATAACTGCGACTTCCATCTGCAACTTCTGCCACTACAAAGTGCAATGATCAGCAACGGTATCCAGTCATTGTTGCGGGCGTCGCGAGAACTCTTTCAAGATCGGCCGGGAGGAATCAATGAATAAGAAATATGAATAACTAAAATATTCCTAACTTCTTGGCAGAAAATCGGGAATATGTTATTGATGTTTCGCTCGATCGTCACTAGCCTCGCTGCCCAGCTGCTTAAGAATTATCCAGAAAATGAAAAAGAACAACGGTTCGAGTTACTAAAGTATTGCAGGAGTGTTTGCAGTATTTTAAAGTATTTGCAGGAGTTGATAAACTTGTAGCTTTGTCGCCTTATCACGTTACCGTTTGAATCCCTTTGCTATTATCGTTGTTAGACTGGCACTGACATCAAGTCGTCACCGACAGCATGGCGAAGGCACTGCCTAAGAACTCTAAAGATCACATCAAGAGACAAATTCGGTTTGAAACCGAGCGAAGCTACGGCCGTGTAAGAGAGAATTCTGAAATTCAACTCGACACGCTAAGAAACTGTCAAATCCACAGTGGAGGATTGAAATGAGTAGAATATTATGCGGGTAATTCTGGTAGTGAAACTTTTCGACTGCCCTATCCAATAACACTTTGAGGCCTGTTCTAATGAGAAAGGTTATAGCCACGTTCGTGTGAGCTTGACTAGAGGACACAAATAAAATGAACGAACGAGACTCGCAAATAAGGTCTACTGATGTACGGGAAATGATTGAAGGCCCTAACCGCTTTCAGTGTTTTGAAATAATATCTCGTGATTCCAGAAATTAAGGATTCTGACGAGGCAAATGACTGAGAAACGTCGACATCACTCGCTAACATTTGCGGTCAATACAATTGGTACATGGAAAGTTTGCGATGTGCAATACGAATATGCCGGAGTTAGCGATTTGTCTTTGAAACAATTTAAACATTTTAAACAATTTTAACAATTTAGTTACCTCAAGTGAGTCAGAGGTAGATTGGTTCTTAAATCTAGTACAGTGGTCAAATTTGAAGATAGCTTCCTGTGGGCTCGAATAAGTTCAGCGACTTCTAGGGCATCCTACCATCAACGTTATTTTAGGGTGTATAATAATGTTTAACCTAATTCACTTAACCTAGTTACGCATTAGACTGATCAATGATATCGTTAACTCGATATTGGATGCTTCATTTTAGACAATAGTTTACATGGACTAGATGTTAACAGTATATTCTATAAACGATTCAAGAGCAGACTGAAGATCAACGATATTAACAAAGACAAATTACCTTATCAGGACCAGTCATGTAGGAGACAAGATTTGGCTTGGTTATCTTACACGACTAGTATTCTGATAAGAAATGAGATTCAAGATTTAGTTTGAATACTTTGTAAGAATTACTTTCACGGATCTTCGCAGGGTTTGAGTTCCAAGTTGTGGTTCCAACAAAGAGGATACTGTGTTGCGGCCGGGCCATTGAATAATAAGGAAGCATGAATTCACTTCTATTACGCGTTAAATGGTCGTGACGACCAGTTTGTGCAGTCAAGAATTGTTTGAGGCTATTGTCGCAATCATTGGTCAATGTTTTATAAATGAAATTACAAATGGAGAGTTTGTAGAGATTCGTAAGCTTAAGTACTTATAAACTTTTGAATGAATCATTTGTGTGAGCATTGCATTCTAGATTCTTTACCACTTTGATGGCTCTTTTTTGCAGAGTAAAAAGTATTTTGGTTTTATTTTCATCAGTTCCGTGCCATGCTTCTATTTCGTATTGCAAGGATGGTGAAATGAGCGTTTGGTAAAGAATTCGCAATGCATTTTTCATTGAGGCAACACTAGGGTGACTTGTCAGTCTCTTTATCAGACCATCTAGCCAATCATGCAGTGTAAGATAATCTCACCTGACAAAGGTTCATCTCACATACCAGTCAATTCTCCCAATCAGGCAATTTTCCAATGAGAAATTTCTACCAATCGGGAGATCCTACCAATTAGGCAATTTCACAATGAGGAATTTCTACCAATCAGAAGATCCTACCACTCAGGCTGTCTCATCAATCACGCGCGCTCACCAACCAGGGAATTTTACCAATCAGGGAATCCAAGTAATCAGCGAATATCAGCAATCAGGCTATCGCAGCAACCAGGGATGTTCAAACGAAGCAGCCTCACATTCTGCTAGCGTGCTGCACGAGCACGCCGCACGCTGGCAATCTGCTCACTAACAGGTGACATCAAGCCTGATGCAGTCAGGTTCTGATGGAACTCTATTAAAAAAAATTCAATTTTGCGATCCAATATGGATGAGATAAACACTTTGTTGAGTGCACCTGCCCGCACTTCCCTGCGGCGCTGATTGCTGCGCATGATTGCGAGCAAAATTCGCTTCTGTTAATCTACCGGTGGCGCTGTGTGGAAAAGTGAGCGCATTCACGTGTGACAAAAGGCATGCGTGGAGCTGAGTGACGCGTATCATAAAGTGGATCAACAGAACACGCCGTCATAATCGCAACACGGCCTACGCGGCCCTGGAAATGAAGCGGGTCTCTTCAACCTCATTTTTACCTCCTCAGCCAAGAAGAAAAATCGATGTACGTCTCGATTTGGAGAAGTTTAATACCTCTCATAACATTGCATTCATCAGATGAGGCGTAAGAACCTACCATTCTGAAATGTAAAATTATTCTCTAATGAAACTGAATTATCGCTTCTGAAGTTAACCGCATTTGACCACTCAAACGCATGGTTCATGAAGAGAATTTCGTACATCATATTATACCGCATCTTGTAGTCAGTTTTGTATAAAGTAACAAATCGTTTGAAAAATAATCCTCAAAGTTTTTGAAGCGTTTAAATTTTCTATTTGATGGTAGTTTACGAATTTAATATTTTTCTTGGGTTAGCTCAT
The DNA here is from genome assembly GCA_014220935.1 of Platorchestia sp. MABIK. NCBI lineage: Eukaryota > Metazoa > Arthropoda > Malacostraca > Amphipoda > Talitridae > Platorchestia > Platorchestia sp. MABIK. The sequence goes on along the minus strand of JACJUY010001327.1, from coordinate 35,733 downwards.
GTTAGATTAGATAAGTTAGTTTAACCCTTGTTAAACGAAAGCGATGTGCTTGAAAGAGAGGAAATACAAAGGCACCATTTAGTATGGAGTTTAGGAAACTGGAAATCTGCGCACAAGGTGTGCTTCCACGCAACACCCCAAGCGCGTAGAAATAGTAAGTTGGGAAAGAAGTTTGTAAAACGAAATATAAAAGTTGGAGAAAGTAGTGGGCGCTGAAAAACAGGAGAACAGTGAACCGAAAAAAGATGGTCTGCCACAAAACAAAAAGCCCATTCTCTTGCCACTAACTGAAGGCTTACCTAACCTTCACTTGGTACTTCACATTATTCCCCTTGGAATACTAATTCCCATAAATACAGCTGTTGCATCCCCCAGAGGCGATGTAATGGTATTCCAGTGCAAAGATTACTAAAATATCAAGTGATGTCAATCCAGCTTCCATTTTCATTTGGCTCCAAAAATAGTATACCCTAATACATTTCTACAGTTTTTAAACTTGAGATTTATCACTTAATTTAACTACACAAGTATTTTTAACAGTTAATGAACAATTTTAGAAAGGATGAAATTCATTAGTCATCGAATAGTTGTGTCTCGCAAAGACGGCTCACATTTTTCTATTTAATGTCCATTTTTTTCTAAGCGCCACTGCTGACAAAAATATGTTCCTTTGAAGCTAAAAGTAGGCCATCAGTAAAACACAATTCCACCGAACATTTGATGCGCGATCAGCTGTAAAACGATCAGTTTACATATTCACAAATGTCTCAATCGCCTTTCATTAAGACATGTTCCATTATTTCCCAGCAATTCTGTCTGATTCAAGTGGGACTGACCACACATTTTAGTTCATCGAAGCTTCATACTAAAATGGATTAACTTGTTTTCGGCAACCCTTCTCGTATCAACAACTTTTTTGTCTGATATTCGGGAGAAAAAAGTTAACCTGGCGATTGTTTGCAAGCGCAGTTTGGTTGCCCAGGTGCAAATGCTTAACGAATTCACCCGTCAGTTCTTCCTACTCTCTTCGATTATCATGACTTCGTCAGCACCTCATTTACCACACATTTTCGAGCTCTGATCTTTGAAAATCTGATCCATAAAAACTCAGTATTTTTTGTACATTTACTTCTTGAGAAAAAAGAAAACAGCAAAACACACGTTAAATTTACCGACTCCCAAGAGGTTAATGCATTTTTTAAACATAATATTTTTCCAATATCCAAATCTCCAGGAGATACTGAAATGTTTTTTTCTGAGTCGGAATTGATAGGGTTGTTTTCATGCCCCTTCCAGCTCCGCCACATATTTTCATGTTCAGGTTGTTCTCGTTCGTTAACACACAGAGCCACAGAGTGAACAATCAAAGGAGAGAGTGCACATGTAGTCAACTTGTACGCTCGTTTTGATGCGGCATGTAAACCCACGGTCTGGTCTCAGGCTGATTTTTTACTAAATTCTTTAACTGTTATTGAGAAATTTTAGAGCAGAAACGCACAAACAAGAGCCAATGGACCGGAATTTCAAGTTTAAGCTAAATGAAATTTGACAGTTTTACCAGATCCCTTGGAATAAACAGGAGAGTGTTTCAAGTTAAATTGTTTACGGGGATCATCAAAGATTTAGCACGAAAAAAATCTCATTTTTCATTTTTTGAGCTAGAACAAAGCCGTAGACTTTGCTGAGTAATTAACGGGCAACGCTGAGAGAAGAGGTTGAGGAACTTTTTTGAGGAACAAGCCTATTTTTAGATGAGTGTGATAGGAAATGATAACCAAGCCGCACTTTGCTCATTTCAATGGATTCCTGTTCAACACCTGCTGGATGACGCCCTAGCTGCGAAACTTTTGAACCATCGTCATATCGAACGAAGTAAACAACCTTCATAAAAACTTGAAATTCTTTTTATATCATCAACGAATTCTAAAAATAGACAGCGTAGCTGCCACTGCCATGTTCAGGAAGGATGATTATCATTTAAAATACTCTTTCAAGTACGCCAAAAACAACTTACGCAGATCCGTGCAGAGCTTAGGAACAAGTTTCGGCGTTTCAGACCTATCTTCATTGCATAACCCGCCTCAAAAACAATCGCCTCCAAAAACTCACCATTCGTGAGCAAAAAGGAGTCATCCTCGTTTGTGGCTAAGTCCAAAATCCTCGGCGCCCGATCTTGGTAGCGTGGCCTTCCCTAGAGAGCTCGTAGCTCTCCTTATCCTCGATCGTATATTTCATGCTCACACTAATTTATTCTAATCAGCCCCGCGGGAGACGTGATACACTGGGTCAGATTCGCGGGTTATGAAGACAGAAGACGCGCTTGAAAACATGGCAGCAGTGGAGCAAGAACCGAGCTTAACAGTGAGATACAGCTTTTGATGCGTCTTGGTCCAGTTTGCTGCTCTTTTGTGGATTTTGATGCTGGATTAAATCAGAAAAAATTTAGCTCGGATGCTGAAAAACTTTTAAGACGATGGCTTGTACGATGCGCCAGCCAACTTCACGTCAAAATATGCAGTGGGAAGAAAGAAAAACATTGGATCAACACCTGAACACAAATTCCACCGCAGACTTGAGTCGAAATGAGTTACTAGTTTTTATAGATGGTGTAAATTGGCCCGAATGAATCACATAAACCTATTATCTATTTTTATTTTCATTATGACTAGTGTACACGGCCCGTTGAAATTGACTGAATTCAATATTTCCTTAAATAGATTTTCCAGATGTGAATGTCGATCACATTTATGCATCCTAATATTACTTGCAATTTAAATATTCTTGTTCTTGTGCACTGATGAAACTCGTATCACAGATACGGTCATTAAGCATCCTCAACACGTCGAGTGCGTATTGGGACACACGAGTACCACTAGGTAAATTGCTCATTTACGTACTCGTGTAAATGAACAGCATTACAATTTTTTTTAGAAGAGATTTAAGCACACGAGGGGAAATATCATCGCCATTTTACATTGTCATATTTCTTAGGAAAGACACAAGTGTTTCGATCAGTAAAGTTGTTTTTAAACTCTGTTCCTTACAACTTAACAAGAGACCGCTTGACGCACATACGCATCAAGCGGATTTCCATTTATTCGTTCGTCCAATTTTCGTAAGTTAGTTTCGAAGTGAGTCCGCATGTCTATTATTAGCACCCTGCAACAGTCACAAAATGAAAAACAAATAAAAAATTTTTCATGGAATAATTATTTTCAAACTTTCGAAATGACAAACCACGTATCTTAGGCCTAAATAAGAGGGTTTTGAACTGCAATGAATTTGTTTCGTTCAACTGTAGTATTTTCTTCAGTGAAAATGATCGAAAGCTAGCGATGAAAACCCCGCAGTTGAGAACTATTTCTGCATGAGACCGTTAACAATTCTCGCATTTCAAATATACAAGAAACTAAATTAATGCATCTTGGCTGTATTATCATGTTTTCTAATCTGAGAAAACTGTAATAACTTCGTAAAATTAATACACATTGAGATTGCACATTTGAAGCATTAAATATAAATGAAATTATGCAAAACGATTATTGCGTGCATCAAATATTTTATTTAGTAATGGCCAAGTAAAGCACTTGTGTAACTTCGAGCTCGTCTGTGCAACATGAAGACAAATAAAAGCGCTCGTAAACACACACAGGAAAGGCGGTATAACCAACAACGGAAAATATTTTTGACATAACAGCAAGCAATAAAGCATTTGTCTTACAGCTGAATGTTGAAACGGGACAGGTGCGAACTTCGTACAAATGAGACTCAAAGGATGCTCCGCAATTCTGAAACTTAAAAATGGACTCGCACCTCTTCCTGATGGAAATTCTGTGCAATTCACAGCAACAGAAATTAAATGACCTAGGCCACGAGCTTGGCATCCAAAATCTAATAAAACTGCCTCAAGAGCGTCTCTTATAAATGCATAGCCATTCGGACGAGATGTAGACTTACATTTCTGAATGAACAATGCTGCATGAATGAAGGCCGGGGGCAAGAATGAAAAATAAAACGAAACCATCCAACGTAATTTGTAGTGGTTAATTTCATTTGCTCAACTCGGTATTGGGCTGCGCGGTGAGTGGCAAACGTTCAACAAGCCCAATTTGAGCCTCGCTAATGTTGTTAGATGTTTAATGTAAGCTTTATATTACGAGAGCTTACGTTGGAAAAATTCAGAGAATATCAACCCTGAGAGTCAGCAGAACAGGACTGAAGGGTTTTCGCACTTGTTAAAACAACTTATTTGAGTTTGTGGTGCGTGCAGAAAGAAATGGTAAACTATACCAGCTTCGTGGCCTGTGAAATCAGGGGATCGTGAACATCCAATACTTCGCTCTCGAGAGAACAGGAAGGGTTCATGGTAAAGCTGTGTGGGGCCGCACGACCTCTCCATATCACATGGCCATTGCAATCAGAGATGCGAGAAAACTTACTAACCACGCCAGGACGGACGGCGTTCACCCTGTAAAAGATTATATTGCATTTACAATCGATTCCAGATCCATTTCCCGCTCATCAATTGCCGTGGAGTTGCAGTCGAGGCTCTGGGCGGTCTCCGTGCAATATCCGAAACTGCACAAAACCCGAAAAGTTTATTCTCCGTTACCGCACAGCATGTCGTTTGCGCTTAACCACGGACGGAGATTGCAAAGCGCATTATGTAGATTTATTTATTCACAAGAAGTAAAGTTCAGAAATGCTGGGAGTAAGACCGTGGAATGAAGATGGAAGTTAACTTGGGTTACCCCACATCCAGAAAGAAGCTACGTGGAGCTTTTGTAAGAGCGAGCAAACGTCTCTCAACATGAGGTAAAAGTTCAATACACGAATGATTGAATTAACAGTAATGCAATCTGTAGAAAAGAGAAAACTGTCAAATAAATAGTAGAAGTACAACGAGATTGCAGGTATGATAAACAAAAGGCAGTGTTCGAGAAAATATTAATATTTTGAACGCTGTAAAAACGTGTTTCAGACTGGCCAATACTCCAGACCAGCCAATAAAACTAAAAATATTAAATTATTATTAATAAAGTATTTAATTGTACAATCAAAAATACCAAACCGAAAGACAACAATATAAAATTTGATCATCAAATGCTATTCCTATGTTAATGCAATTCTTTTTGATTTAGTTTTGTTTTTAATTTTTATGACTGACCATATTTTGAACCAGCGACTCTCCATCACCAGAGAAGTTGAGCACGTCGCACAAAAAAAAGATCTAAAGAACAACAATCGAAACATTTCATCAAGCAGGAGTATCGGAAGCAGCACAACTTAGCGCTGAGATGATGGTTGTGTTAATGAGGCTAACAGGTAAGACGAAAGCAATGTGCATACAGTCTTTGAAAGCTGTGAAGCATTTAAATCATCGTATTTAAATTTGAATTTGGAGAATTGTTCGTTAAACATATCGACTACTTGATTAAGAAATTACACGACGAAGCCACTTCAACAATTTCAACCCTGTCTGTGCGGCATGAAATCAAGCTAGTTCTCCTCACTGTCGGGTTCCCTTACAGTGACATCGCGGTCAGTCGAGCGTAGAGCTAGATGTCAGGACTGGACACTGCTGTCCTATATACCCCTCTCTTCTCCACAGCAACCACGCTCACAAAGTTGTTTGGGATCCACATTTTCAGCTGAGGCACGGAACCATTAAAACTGAAAATGCTCACCTTATGTGAGTTCACTCTGTTCACACGATCAACAATTTTCGTAAGACGGAGTTCGAGTCTCGAAGATCGGCCCTGATGCCTTGTCACGTAAATCGAAGCGTAAATCGTAAATCATGTAAATCGAAGTAAACAAATTCCATTATTCTCATGCTGCAAACTGGACTGGCCGCTCGCAACTTTTACTCCCCAGTTTGAAGTCTTAACATTCGTAAAGGGACTAACATGTGCTGCTTTAATTTACCGTAATATACACGTGGATAAAAAAATCAATGATACTAATACAATGAGCTTACTTTGATTTTCTTTTCGTTTATTATCTGATGAAAACCAATTAATAAGTGTGTTTGTAATAGCTCACAGCTCTAACACAATAGATCAAATGAAAACAGATTTGGCGTTCCGTCTTCTTTTGATTACAAGAATCAGAGAGAGATCAAGAGCTCTAGTGATGATGCAAATGCGTCGCATTGAAAGAGCAAATCTAGAGCTTCTCTCACAAAAACCTCGAGCAAAACAGCTATTGTGTCTGATCAAAATAGACTTGAAGGTTTCGTATCATATAAACAAGATCACTATCTTGCGTGGATACAAAAATGAGCTGTGCTTATAAATGCTGCTCGGAATATTTTTGAGGTTCAGTCTGTGTACTGCCTAACGTAAGAAATACATGACATCTTTAAACTTCACAGTCATCTGAAATCCTAGAACTACAATTATTTCTTGCATACAATCCTGAGTCAAAAGTTACGCTCATGACCATTTTAAAACAATGAATATCGAAAATGTGCCATAATAATTTTTAGCTCTCAAATTATTGGTGTTAAAAAATTAGTTTACGACTCCTTATTTGCAAAAATAGGGATTTCAAGCGAACGAAGAGAAAGAACATTCAATTTGGGTAGTAGAAAACGAGGAATATAAGCAAAAAGTATTCTCCTCACAGGTCACCCAGCACATAAAAACAGCAAGTTAAAAAGAAAGAGGAGGAAAATATAAGAAAGAAATGGTGAAGAAGGCATGAAAACTGAAAGAAGCAAAGCAAGTACGGAGGATAGAAATCCCGAAACCGCATCCATAGCCGTGGTAACTTGCAGCATCCCTCATTGGGGCGTCACACTCCTTAGCATGGCATTGACAAAGCTAAAAAAACTGAACCTACTGCCTGTTCGTTACTTCCTTAGGGATGCACTCCCATTCCACTTAAAGATAAATCTGTGATGAACGTTCTCACCCTGTGTCTATGAGCATTTTTTCAATAAATAACGGCGAATGATACCGAAGAAATGCATCGCATGCTTGTACTCGTCTTTTTGATGCATTATTTCAAGCAAATTTGTAAAATTCTTTTACTCTGCTCCAATTGGATTAAACATGCTCACCTAGGACGCAGCCTATTCAGGAAATGAGATATTTTCTGATTTACATTTGAAAACATGCGAGATGTACAGGCACGATTGCTATGCATTGGTTATGTTTAAAACTATATTGGAGTGCATTTAAAGACTGCCAAGAGAAGTTCATGCAATGCGAAATAGAAGTATTCAAGACATTAAATTTTCCCGCTCCGTATTAAGCTTGGCCTTTATCTGCCCTCCACAGTAGAGCATCTCTGTGCGTAGGAAAATCTTATGACTGAAGTAGACAGCGAACTGAAGAGCATGTAGAGATCGGAGTCCATTTGAAGAAGAGCTCGCTTAAAGACAGAGTGTAAGTCACAGAGATCGGCCCAGATACGTCAACGTGATAAAGCGCCACCGAAGATCTGAACGCAGTCCAACAACACTTAAACTTTTCTACCTGATAAATCTACGTGCGATATCTCAAAAATATCGTAGAAAAATGATCTATGGCTCTTTGAAAAATTTGTTTGGAAATTTTAACACTGTTTCCATAATTCTGAGATCTCTGTCAGACTTTTTTCATTTGGGTGGCTATAGAGAAACCACTGACTAAAGTTATGCAGTTCTCCAACGTATACAGAGTACTGTTAAAAAAATTAGTGAACGAAACTTCGAAATCATTAGCATATCTCGATGAGAGTTAAGTCCCCGAAAACATGTTTAACCTGTTAACGGTCACTGCGGTGTGGCAGTGGTGCATCCACCCTGTCACTGCAGTGACAGCCTGCAGAAGTTGTACAGAACTGATTTGTGGACAGTGACCATCATAAGATTAGATTATAGATTATAGGTTAGTTTAAGCCTCCCTAACCGCTACAAAAAAGAGCGTATAAAAGAGAGGAAGCAGGGAGGCACCATTTAGGATGGATATTAGGGAATGCGGAATCTATGCAGAAGAGGCATAGAAACAGTAAGTTTGGAAAGAAGTTCATGAAACAAGATAAAAGTTGAAGAAGAAAGTAGAAGGTGCTGAAAAACAGGACAGCAGTGAACCGAAAAAGGTGGTCCTTAACATACCAAAAAGCATTTTATTTCAACAAAAAGACGGTCTACCTACCTCTCAGCTCGGGCCCTCACACATTTTCCTCCTGGGAGCGCTAATTCCCACAGATACAATGGTTGAATCCCCCTGAGGGGTAGTGGCCATCATAAATAGATAACAAAACATGTCCACTTATATGGACAGATGCCATTGGGGGATACTATGCGTGAGCTGCGCGTGGACAGTGACAGTGAAAATGTAACCTACCAGGGACTGATAAATGGACAATGACGATGAACAGTCAAGTAAAATCAGGTTCAAAGAAACTCCTCAGTGCAGGGGGGAGGGAATGACCGATCTTTTTCTAAAACAAGTTGATACGCATCATTTCATTCATTGCTTTCATGAATATCGTTTAAACAATACCACGACGCAAGTACAGCAACTCCAGATCGAGCCAGTACCCACCCACCCACTTCAAATACCTGGATCTAACTTCATTCTTTTCCTAACGTGAAGGAACACCGAACACGTACTGCAGGGTCTCTAATGCACGTCTTTTCAATTTCATGTTTAGAGCACTTCCTCTTAATTTTAATAGCGTAGTAATTGAGGTAGGATAAGAATTTGGAAGAATAATGACGTCTCTTTGATGAAAACGATAAAGTTTCCCGTGTTTGTAACTCAGCCTCACAAACACAACTTGTCCATTTTTTGACCTCCATTCAGGTCATCCACGCATAAGAAACATCTCCGCACGGAAATAAAGTCAGCAAAATTTCATCTTCCCGTCGCATGTTCAAACAGTCGTTGAGGCAGATATTTCAGAAATTTTAGAGAGTGCAAGTAAAGTGGAATTTCAGCCTCTAGCCAACAGGTTCTGTTGGTCGCCGACAAAACAAACAATTCAGAACTTGGAACGCAGACACTTGGAGCAATTTCAACATCCCGCGCACGGGTGCCATCGGTCTTGCCACTGCGGTAGAAACGCCACCGAATGAGCTGCTAAAAGTGCTGAGCTTTCCAGCTTTTGCGTTCGTGCCAAAAGCGCGAAAAAACAAAGGAGATGAAGCAAAAAAACGCGCGGAAGGCAGGCCGAGGCAGTCTGCCGAGACACTGCCTCATTTATCATGGCCGTAATTACTCAGATCTTCAGGGGCGCTTCCCTCGGTGTTATCAGGGCCCCTGTATTCCTAAGTTATTTCCATATTTCTTCACTTATTGTTCTTGATGGAGCATAGAGGACACATTAGGTCTTCCCTCAGTGTTATCAGGGCCCCTGTATTCCTAAGTTATTTCCATATTCCTTCACTTATTGTTCTTGATGGAGCATAGAGGACACATTAGGTCTTCCCTGAGTGCTATCAAGGCCCCTGTATTCCTCAGTTATTTCCATTTTCCTTCACTTATTGTTCTTATGGAGGATACATTAAGTCTTCCGTCAGTGTTATCAGGGCTCCTGTGTTCCTCAGTTATTTCGAAATGCCTGCAGTAGTTGTTCTTGATGTAAGATGGAGGATACATGAAGTCTTCCGTCAGTGTTAACAGAGCTCAGTTATAGCAAATGGAAACGAACATTTATACAGCAAGAAATTTTGGAATAAATTAATTTTGACTCAATAAAATAAAGCTTATTGACAAATCAACCTTATTAAATATAAATAAAATTGACCTTAAAAAGAAATATGCATTTTTTTGATATTAAAGGATCTAAAAAGTACTAGTGCAAAATATGTACATTTTTGCATTTGAGAGGCAAAATTTACTTTTTGTCGATAGCGTTTCGTACAGTGCGTTCTAGATTGTTCACATAGTATGTAATCAGTAGCTGATATTTTCACTATCTAAATGCTCTTATCAGTTACTACTGCAGCAACACGACCATGGGTTAAAGCAAAAAACGTTCAAATTCGATTGAAGAAATGCTGATTAAAAAATGAAAAGCAAAGGAGACACACAGGAAGGTATCAGAAGAACTTAAAATTTAGCTCACGATTATTTCTTCAGTTGTTTCTAGGTATAGGAGTCAAGGAACTGGAGCAAATCGAAGAAGATTTGGCGTACGACGCAAGATATCTCTAAAATTTTTGAGGAAAATACACCGGAATATTCAAAACAATCCACTGATTACGAGCGAAGAGTTACAATAAGCTTCACCAGTATCAGGCAGTAGTGTTCCAGCACCCACTCTAAGCAATGGATTCTATGGAGATCAACTGAAATCGCGCTTACCATGGGAAACTCCATTGATGTTGAAAGGTCTTCTGGAGGCCAGGCTGAAATTTGTGCACGAACATAAGACAAAATCCGGAATATTTTGAAGAAGTGCTCTATGGATGGATGAGACCAAAATTGAATTTTTGGGCGCAATAATTCACGAAATCATGTTTGGGGTAAAGATGCTACTGCCTTTGTATCGCAGAACACAATTCCTACAGTCAAGTTTGGAGGAGGGAGCATGAGGTCAGGGGAGGGTTTTGTTCAAAAGGAACTAGCAATGTACACATAATAAATAGTAGAATGAAAGTAGAACCAGCCCAAGTGTTTTTCATACACTAACTTGTTGGCTTCAGTGACAAAGGGCTTATCCTATCGGGATATTAATACCATAAGGTAAACAAGTCATACCTTTTCTGCTATGTGATTCTGCTTGATATTGTAATTTACCATGATTAATGACAAGGATCTTAAGTCTGACCTAAATGTCTTTTAGAATATACTGTTCTCATCTCGCCCATAATAACTATTGTAAATTTAAGCATCAAATCTTGAGCGAATCAATTCATTGATCATTGATCAATCACACCCACAAGTCGGAGCTCCCACCCACCAGTTGGAGCATCACACCCACCAGTTGGAGCATCACACCCACCAGTCGGAGCATCACACCCACCAGTCGGAGCATCACACCCACCAGTCGGAGCATCACACCCACCAGTCGGAGCATCACACCCACCAGTCGGAGCATCACACCCACCAGTC
>JACJUY010001327.1:4244-24314 GCA_014220935.1 Platorchestia sp. MABIK | reverse complement strand
AAGTTGGAGCATCACACCCACAAGTCGGAGCATCACACCCACCAGTCGGAGCATCACACCGACAAGTTGGAGCATCACACCCACCAGTCGGAGCATCACACCGACAAGTTGGAGCATCACACCCACCAGTCGGAGCATCACACCGACAAGTTGGAGCATCACACCCACCAGTCTCCCACAGCCGCAACTGGCCATGGAAATAACCACAACCCAGCCAATACATTGGCCAGGCTTACTTTATCTCCGAGGCAATCAGGCCTCCCGTTTATATTTTGAGCAGTTTGTTTCGTGCCTAAAATAGGAGAAGGTCTCTAAGCTGCGTCCAGCATCATTCCCCAATTTCGCAGGGAATTTATGATTGCGTACACTGAGCTGAAGCAGTGTTGCTCGCACCATTGTGTTTCCCATAGGACCGAAAACATCAAAACCATAAATAGCGTCGAACGTTCAAGTTCAATCCTTATTTGACAGTATCGTGGAGTCTGGGCAGGTGCTTTCTCGGGTGGAAAACCGCGTTGCCAGAATTTGTGGACTATAAATCGAGTGGCGGCAATTGGCGCAATTCTGAGACGAAGGGCTCCCTCTGCCGTGCCACTTCGACTGCGCCGAATTAAGGGCCCGCCTGAGCGACTGCCAATGGTGACACAAACCGCAACTTGGCTGCCGTGCAAATGGCATAAAAGTGCGCCAAATCATGAGATAAATATACTGAAATTCAAGCTGCACCAGCGGTGGCGAACCAAGCCAAACTTGCTGGGGGCTGGCTATCGAAAATAGGACGTGAGAGATCAAATCACCGGGTTTACGGAGCATGGCAGAGAGTCAAAGTTTAAAGTTTCCTGCGGAGATCTGGCGGACTTCACCGACGTGCTTCACAGGTTCATCAAACTGAAACAAATCTCCCTTGTTTTCTGTCTTTCGCTCGATACGCTCGCCTGCTTTCACTGGAAGTGTATTTTAAGTGAGCTTCAGATAAAAATTGTGCTATGTCAAGGTTCCTATTGCCAGCAGGTTCAAAAAATAAACAAGTCATTAAAGCTCAAGAAATTCTTGCCACAATAACCTCTATAAAATACTTGGATGCTTTCTCCGGATGAAATAAATAGCACACTTTCAATTCACTCGCCTTCTACCCTGATCGAAAGAATGACTCATCGATTTTTTCGTACTTCTCGGTTCAAAGGATTGAGGGACGACTCTTGCCGTCTTTCAGACAAGTCCTAAGCGGCGGGAGAGAACGGCCGGTTGAGTTCAGAGAATCGTCTAAAAAAGCAAATTATTCGATATTGGAATTTGATTGGATATGCAATTGGAATCTCGCCCCCTATGGATGACTGGCATTCCAGACAGGCGAGGTGTTTGCTTCGCTTGATTCCCAGTCCAGGAATACAACGTCTCCAATTCCCGGCGAGCTTGGTGGGCCGGATCCGAGCAAGTTTGAACGGCCAGGCAAGAGATCGAACACTTCAGGCACTGCCTTCAATTCTCTCCCCGAGTGCCTTCAAAATCTTCAAGGTTTTAGGATCGCTAGAATAGTGGAGATGTAGTGGAGACCCAATAAAAACTTGGCGCTTTCAAGGTCGCCAGAATAGTGGAGAAAGAGGGGACACAGACTAAAAATGTGGCTCAGAATTGTGGAGACATTGTACGAGGGAAAATTGGCGCATCTTTGCGGGGTTGCGCGGGCTTGGCCAAAATGAAATTGGCAAGAGTGGCAAATGAATTTGAACAGTTGTTAAAAATCGAAGGAAAAATGAAAAGCTGATATTTTAATTGTTAGAACAACTGTTAAGACGAAAGAGTAAGTAAAATTACTCTTATTAAGTGAAATTTTACTTCTTTATTCACGATCATAGGTTGTAGTATCTTTTTTGATATGAAAGTTATTTCAACACTTTCCTCGTATTACATATGTACAAATAGAAATTCAAGACTGCCGTGTCAAAAACGCAATAACGAAGGTCATTTAACTTGGCTCTTACGCTCATGAGTGAGAAAAAATCTATATTCAAAATCTAATCTATATTCACTCCGAATTTCTCATTATCATGACAAAGAAAAACAATTCCAGTAGGAACAAGAAACCCTCAGAGACCAAAAGAAGATTTTGAAAAATTGAGTGTGAACCCAATGAGGTGTTATTTTTAAGTAATATCAAAACTCACCCGTTGGTGAAATTGATAATGTGCTCTTCAATTGGATTTTTTTTCACAAACCAGTATTCGTCTACTAAACTTTGCTATACAATCCCAATACGTTTCTTATACCACGTGAACGTAAAAATCACTGACATCTGCACAGTAAAGTGTTATGGCAATCCAGACACCAATAATACATGGTCCCATTCTCTGTGATGCATCATTGGCAGCAAATTGTTGGAGAGTGCTGATCACAAGTGCAACCAACGCGCAGAACGTACTTGGCTGCTAATCAACCCACGCGAAATGAACATCCGAAAGCACCGTCGCAAGACTTAATTAAGTCTTGCAAGTTGCAACTGTTGAAGCTGCATGCAGAGCACGAGTAACCTGCGCAAGTTGGGCGCTTGTGCCACTCCCAACAACAAATGTGGCAACATATGAGCGGCATATACATAGATGCAGCAGCGCAGCAGCGTCAGACTCGCAGCAGAAAGCGTGTATTGTCTCTCGTGCTCCAAGCAAAGGATTAGGTTACATTAAGGCCATGTTACCAAGCCCGATATGAAGGCATTTGATGTGCGGTGGCGTGCGCGTTTCAAACTGCACTGGCGAAACTTCTATAACGTCGCGAGGGAGTGTGAAATATGCTGATGTTGTGGTTCATTGAGCCATGTGATCTCAGAACCCGCACTCCATCACACGCAACCTCACCCGTCTGACTTACATCATAGCTTCTCTCGAAACGTGGCAAATGTAGAGCAAATATTCTGGGAAATGACGCAATCTGGAATGAAACTTGACACGGACAACAAAGTCAGATGAGGGAGAGTACAAAACTCAAAAGTGAAGAGACGCCTGAGCGGCGTGATAAACGGCACTCAATACATGCACGAATGAACCGAGTGTGGTAGGTGATGGTGCCTGATCTCTCTCAGAGTGTGTTAATTTACACTCTCTCAGAGTGTGTTGTTAATTTTAATTGTTAGAATTCGAAGAAAGATTCACCAACGCCTCTATTGGCTACCGGCAAGGCTTGTGTTGAGCCTCCGCTGGCTGCCGGCAGGGCTTGTGTTGAGCCTTCGCTGGCTGCCGGCAGGGCTTGAGTGAGAAATGTTTGGAGGCAGGTCGCTGGAACGAGTCACCAGCACGGCCGGCACAACCCTCACCAACATTCCAACGAGCCAAATAAATACTGGAGTGCTGGCTGAGGACCAGGATCTTTGGAACTCATCCAGTCAACAGTTATTACAAAGAATGGTATTCGAAATCCATTTGAGAGAAATTAAAAAATTAGGAACCTTGATTATTTTGCGAAAAAAAACACTTTAATATATTTCTCAGGATTTACAACTTTGTGTAAACAAACCTGCTGGAACTTACGCGTTCTCACCAAATTCGGATGCTTTTTCCAATCTAACATTCTTCAAAATCTTACCGGTTCACAATTACTAAGAAAATTGTTCGCCGGTTCTAAAGAGCAGCGCAGGGGTAAAACTGTGAGGCCTTTGCTCTACATTAACAAAAAACAAACAAACAAACATCGGCATCTACGGATGCTTTATTTCCAATTCAAGCCTGATACATATCACCTTGTACATTGGTTTTTCAAATGGCATAACCAACACCAGGACGCCATGACGCTTTCCCCCGGTCAAGACCGGTACCCATTTCAGACACCTGGGTATAGTGGGGTATTGTGCTTAGAATTTTTTCTCCTATACCCAACGGAGAAAATCGCCCACAGCGCCGGGACTCGAACCCTCGTTGCCCTCACGGAGGCAAGTCCTAAAGCTACACGGCTATGACGAGCACCAAGGCTTCTAGTGAAGGAAAATATCAGTTAAACCCAATGATGGTAGCCAAAAATTTCCATCACAAAAGTTAATTTTTTTAATATCAAGGGTGCATTCCAAGGCAGAATTTTGAACTAAAGTTTAACTTTGAGAACTTTAAACTGAATACTATAGTACAAAAGCATATTTACCATCCAAAACATCGCAAAATGAGCTTTTTATTTAGCTAGCATATTGATGTTCCCAAATAATATTGATGACCTGGCAAATGACATCGAACAAGTTCATTGTCAGTGAACACATTGAAAATCCTGCGAAAAATAGCATCGATGCTGGTATGGTGTTCACGGTAAGTGCCATGATTACCAAATTTACTTTAAGGCATTTATCGCGGCAACTGCCCTAACTAACTGATGACAAGCAACGGCACAAGCTGAGAATACTCGAACAACCGCAGAAGTGCCGATTAGCAGGACAGTTTAAAGCGGAAAAAAGACGAAAATGTCGTACGCCTGCAAGTGACAGTCAAATTTCGCTCAAAAAACGAACGGTCGAGGTAGTGTAATTAGAATTCCTATCCATTAGAGAGTAGGGAAATTAAAGAAGAAATCAGCACACGAACAAAGTTAAGAACACTCGCAGTTCGAGCAGGCGAGTCATGCCAGTCCAAAATGCAGATGGGCCGACAGCCAGTAAATGAGCGGAACACAAGTGAAATAGAGTGACAGGACTCTGCAAACTTCTCCGAACTGTAAAGGAGCATCACGGCGGCCGTTGCTCCATCTCCATTTGGATGGCAGTTGGGGCAAAGGAAATTACCATTCAGGTGTCACAGCGGAGATCAGAGAGCCTCGCCCCCTGCATCGATTGGGCCCTAGTTCGATTTGTTCTCGGAAATTGAACGGCGTCTCGGTTCGCAAATTAAGCTTTGCTTCTGCAGGCGGTCTTACGCTGTCTCTGGCAGACGCGAACCTCCGTAGAGACCTTAACGTCACTCATGTGTTCTTTAAATGTTTTTTCAGACTGGCAATATGCTTCGTTTTTCTCACCGATCTTTTGGGTTGGACGTGCCACGAGCTACCGACAACCACGAGCTACATGTGAGCTACCGACGAGACCCGTTTCAGTTCGTCTGTGACACAATGACAGAACGTGGCAACCAGGGTGAAAAGAACCCCGATTCGATCTTGCATTCGTTTTGAAGCAGGAGAAAGTAAGCTTTTTTGATAATTTTTAAAACAGAACTTGTAATATTGGTTGTGAGGAAAGCCTGGCTCCCCCTCAACAAATGGAATTATTCCCTTTTGAACTCACTGAGTTGTGGCAGTCCTGTGCCATGACTCATTCCAATGAGTTGCATTTCACTCTAGCCATTGTGATAATGGCTGGAAACCACTGCAATTGTAACGAAGCGCGATTGTAAATTAGTGTAATCAACAAAGGAAGATGTTTCATTTATTCCCCCTTCCTAGGTATGAACATAACTGTGAGTGCCAGCGGAGCCCTGTTGTAAGCCTGATGAGAGTGGGAGGCGTTGTCGCGCATTCACGCAGGCTGGAACACACCAGGATATGATCGAGCTTATACAGGGTGGCGCAGAAGTAACGCACCCTTTTAAAAAACTAATAATAAATAAACTATGAAAGGTATAACGATGGGGTTAATTGCAAACGATAGAGGAACTCTTAAAGTTTATTCACATGTCGTATCCTGTCCACAGAATTTTTTAAAAGGGTGCGTTACTTATGCACCACCCTGTACATTCTCGCTCTCTGAACAATGTTCTCTTGCAAGGGGACATTTCTTGAGAAAAGACACGATTTCTTTCTCAACATGGTCGCATAACACGCATTACTAATGAAAGCTTTCGTTAAATCACATAGGAGTCAAATATTTATGTTATTCATCACTAAACAACTTCCTAAAAAGCTCACCATCGCAGCAAAAAGCATACTAATGATGCATCGTGGTCACTTAAAATTCAAGAAGTGATTCAGCGTTTTCTTCATAAAATTTCTTTGAATCAAAGATGTTAGAAAAATACAGTTTTTTCCCGCATCTTTCAAGTGCAATTTCAAGGCATTTGAAGTCCTATTGTTTTGCAAGTGATTATTCTATTTTTAATATGAACATTGTTCTCCAATTGCGGTAATGAAAGAAAACTTGGTGTTTTTTTCATGGCCGCCGTGATAATTGATTTTTCCCTAATTTGCTTCCCAATTAAGCTAAAGAGAATTCCGACTCGGGATGTTCTTTTTGGCAGTTTTCTCAATTATTTTTGAAGAGGGAAATCTTGGAAAGCAATTAGCGCTTCGAGCGACACAGAGCATTCCCGTTTTCTTGAAGCCCGGCCGACAATGGTGTTCAAAACAGTCGTGGTAAAAAACATAATGAGAGGAGCCTTCGTCCATGGAAAAACAAAATGCAGCTTGAGTATATCTATTGAAAAATAGAGCAAAGAGGTATCGTATCAGCAAGAAATTGATAATGCTCATTTTGTGAAGTCTTAATCCAATTTACTTGTTGAATATCCTCACATTGCGTTGGGGGTTTGAGATCATTAAGTAACATGAACATCCTCCAACGTTCCAATGCTGATGTTACAAGGTTACATTGTAAGTTAGTTGCGATTGCGATTAGTAAAGCCGAAGTTCAATATTCAACTTAAATTCGAAGTCCATTGTAGTAAGCAACTTTGAAAACAGCAAACATTAACTGGATCCTTCCTTTCTTTCGCTTTAATTAAATATTTCTGAAAATTGAGTTTGTGACAACTGATCGGTCACCAGCGTTATGAAAATCCCCTTCGTGGGCTACCAGTGGCGCATGTCACGGTCAAAGCGTTAAGCCTCTCTCATCAGAACAAAGGTGCTCCAAAGAGAAGAAGGATGGAGGCACCATTAAGATGGAGTTTAGAGAACGGGGAACGTAACTACAAGGCTGCATCCCGTCAAAATAACCTAGCTGCTCGATTCCTAACTTTGCCTGCGTTCTTAACAAGATCCGAATGTTTTGACAAAATTTCTGAATATTGGTGTTTGCCAAAATTATGGAGCAGCATTTCCTATAATTTTCAAATACAATTCTTGGTAGCCAGGATTCTCTGTTGATTTGAAACAGGTTGTCTAGTGTATCGGTAATTTAAAGGAAAATACTAAATTTTATCATGATTCGTCTTTCGTGGAGTGAGACGATAAAATATGCACTTCCAATAAATAATAGAAGCTCGTCATCATCCACAGAATTATACGAGGGGCGCCAGACAATTCTGGCGTCTATACCACTCGATTTGGTTTACAAAATTTCTATAGTTCGTGAAGGCTCGATCTGCTTCCGCGTCGTCCTCCAACCTCCATCACATGATCGTCACGTTTACGTCTTCGTCATCTCGAATCAGGCCAAGTCGTCACACCGATCATAAAAATTCTTTCGACATCATTTTTATTTCAATATCTTGTCAGCGTTAATTGCTAGCCTGTCCAAATAGTCTGAAATTTTAGGGACGTTTTTCATGAAATCTAATTATTATTAATTTTTGGTCTGAAAGTAAAGTAGAGCATCTAGGATAGGTTGTTCTTCACGTGAAGGCCGTCACGTTTACCAAATTCTAGACGGCCTTCAAGATATTCGGATACTGGATACCGAATATATTTTTACCATAGCTCTTCCAGATGCCAGATACCGGTCTTCATGCTATTTTATGAATTTACTTGCAGAATGAATTGCTTGGATCTTTTTGACAAACATAACGTTAAAATCAGGTAGAAGAATACGAAGATACGGAGGAAATCGTACACACTAACATCTTTACCCAAGTAAAAAGGGATTTCACACATCGTTGCTTCAACTGGAACGGTCTCATGACTGCATCACTCGAGGTAGGCAAGCTGCTCGTTCGAGGATGGTAAGCGCACCTGACCCTTTGTCTACTGACGGTAACTCCGGTGACAAGTAGGCTTGTGCTTCCAGTTTAGGGCAAGTAAAAGATTTTTATGTAATTTTACTAGTATGGGAATGTTCTGAAATGAACAACGAAATCAGAGCAATAAATACCATTTGTGAAACTATTTTTCAGACATTATAGCAGCCTTGCAAATGGAATTTGCGATTGATTTTCACTATGTTTAAGCGACATGGTACGTGCAACACAGTTAATAACTTTTTCAATTAAAAAAAGTAAACATTTTCAGACGCTCTTTCATTTGTTAAGTTTGAGCAAAAAATTAATTTAGCAAATCACAATTAATTGGCGATTTATAAGAGAAATTACCAAACAAATACATTCATAATATTCTACTCAAATATTCTGCAATTGAATAATCAGAACGTGTATGCGGGACCATTTTGCTCTCTATCGACCTGTTTCAAGTCTTTGTATCGAGTTTGAGTGTTCGGACCGTAAATATATGCCGCTTCCTTACTGTTACTTACACCCTGCTGTTACTTATCCAACTCATCTTGTTCCTCTCAGGTTAATGAACATGTCATCGAGAAATTACATTTTAGCATATTTCAATGGTGACCCATAGTGTTTTATTTCCTGCCTGAAGCGGGAGGAAAGCCTGTGTAGGTTCATACCATTGTTCCATAACGCTATCTGAGAATATTTAAAGCTCCTACTTGGCTTCACGCTACTCATCATTGAAAATTTGTTATGTGTTAAATGATTCAAAACATCCTTATAATTAATAAATAAGTATTGCATCCAGAACCGTTTGATCTGAAACTCGTGTGACGTCGTGCCTGAGAGCGTCAAGGTTAAATTAGAAATTTTATATTAAGATATACTAATTAAAATCAAATGAAACCGAAATATATCTGAGAACTGTGGTGTGAGCGGTGAGAGCTTTTTTCAAAAAAATAGGGAAGAATACCTAAATTATAGTCCTCCATTGAAAAAGAAGTGACGCATAAAATAGAAAAATTGATTTAAATAAAATAGGGGAGCAAGACAATATTGCTCTTCGACAGACTAGAGTTGCCCCAAACTTGTTAATTTTGGCACGACAGACGCCGATCTGGAAACATTGGCTGCTCTGAAAATTTGTCCGACGACTATCATCTCCTTTAACTTCCCAAAATAGTCTGAAGTGCAGATATTTTAACTAATCATGAATAAATGCTTTGCATGATAAGGATATAAGTTACAGTGGAAATTCAGATGGCAGCTTATACTTTATTGCCAAATTAAACCGCGCCAGAGCTCGTTACACAACACTGCCCCGCTTCAGTGACACAAGCCACACATGAAGTGAATCTTCGTCCCCTCAAATTTCAGGCTGGTGGTCGTCGCACTCATTCCAAAAAGCAAAGCCAAAACAATGTTTCAAATGCAACACACCGTCTGAATGTCTATTCCTTCGAAGAAAAAAGTGCGGCAAAAACACCAGATAACGAAAAAATGACGAGTTTGGAATTACACGGTGCTGCGAAAGAACTACGGCATTCACTTCACAGAACAACAAAAAATTCAAGAGAGCTTCTCATTTTCCCGTTCTAAGGATGGAAATAATCGCATTTCATTTTTTCTGTGATGAAGAAAATTATTCCAGGAAGCTGTTACTTAGCTCTGGCTGGAGGCTACTGCAGGCCAGGGTTATTCAGGTATCAATTACTGAAGTTTTAAAAAGTTTTTTTTCCCCTCTGAAAAGCGATACAATGCTTATATGAGATTTAACTGGCTTGCGGAATTTTGACCCACTCATAAAACCGTTGATGGAGATGAAAGTCAGCATTCTTTATTTCAATTCGATTACGATAAAGTAGTAATAGTAGCAGTAGATAATGCAGCTTTTAGAACATATTGAAAACAGTTTTTGTACTTCACCTACAACAAGTAAAACAACGCTTGTTGTTTGAAAGACGCATGAAAGATTATCTGAACAAAAAGAAAATACACCAAGCCTGAAATAAAAATTTTCCCTGATGAGCCAAGCCTGGTTTTTAAGAACCAGTGCCCGGATTTAAGGGCGTTGCGTTCACAACGAAATTGCGCACACAACGCAGAAGAAGCAAGAGAAAATGAAGGTAACGTGAATCTGCGGTGTCTGGATAGAATTTTCCGGCCGGCAGCCACACGATCCGCTGTCAAACATTGATGTTAAGGAAAGTAGCTCGGCGGCTAGAAAGGTGTGAAGGGAAAAAAAGAGTGTATGCTCACTTCTACCTCGGTGAACTAACGAGGTAAGTCGCTCGCCCGGGCCGAGCTCAACATCTGAGCCTCTTGAAAACTGTAAAAACACCACCGAGGGCTCTTGAGCGTCCGAGTCCGCTTCTCTGCCACTCAAGTGGGCCTCTTTTGACTAGGCTGAAAAATACTGCATGGATCTCAAGCGCATTCAATTGGTTCAAGGAAAAGATGATTGAAACGTTTATCATGAGAGAATTGGCAAGCTTCTTAGGAGCTGTGAGCGAAATAATTGAGATCAAAACTTCCATCAAAGAGAATTAGTAGGCTTCTTGAGAGAGGGAAAGGAAATCATTTTCTAAAAACGTTTGCCATGACAAAAATGACCCACATTTTGGAAGTTTCAAACGAAATACAACGACTAAGCTTTCGCTGATATTACTTGCTATGGAAAGAAAGGTTAGTCTATGGGATGCTACGGGACAGGTCGGATCGAAACTTGATATTTTTACAACGTAGGAGAACTCAAAACTGTTTGAATGCCAATAACTTACCGAACAAAGACGGGAAGTGAAATTTTCACAAATGCACACGTCAGGGTGATGGTCGGCTTCTCTTATATTCTCGTTCGACTCCAGGATTCCAGAGGTGATTTCTCAGCAATGTCCATAGTATCATATTTAAGATACTCCATTTGCAAGCAGATGAAGTCTAGGGAGCTTTTAATGATACCTCACAAAAAGCGTAGATGGCAGCGGAACAGCGAATTGGCTACATGACAGCACTAGTTAAGTTTAGCTATGAAAACTTTCAGGATATCAGCGTTCAGCCTCACGGCCTCCTGAACGAACTTGCATGGACCTGACCACCACCACATCACTTGGTGTCAGGGTAACATTTACCTCCTGATGGCCGTGTATGGGCTTCCTGAAGAAAAAACACGCATAGAGTATGGTCCGCACGAGATACAACCGCTCGTTATGTTAGATCGGAAACTTTCAGACTAGAGCGTAAGTGACTTAGAAGTAAAATTCAATATTTAAGAACAAATCCACAACGAAAGGACAAAGTCCTCACATTTTTTTATATATTTTCCACACCTCGAGACAAAATGCATCAACAAAATACTGATTGCAATCGTGGAGTTAAAATCATTATGGGACATAATATACTAACTCCCTGGCTATGTTTCTGAGAAACGCTTAAATTCATCCTCAATCTTTGAATTAGGACTGAGGGGAAGCGAAAGTGACATTTCGATAGGTCATTTGTTACATCCAGAGGCCGGGGAGTCTCCATAAACAGGCAAGGTAACTCTAAATCAGTACATCAGTACAACATGAAAATTATTTGCTTTTCAGTGAGACAGAGAAAGCAACGGAAATAAAATTTGATGCACATACAATGAAGAGCTGCAATAGAACCGTCACCAAAACAAGCGAAGTGTAAACGGGGATAGCGTGCTAAATACGGCAGAGATTGGGAATGAAAATTTTGGAAGGCACTTTGTGGTAAACAATAACCTCAAGGAAAAAATCAAAGAGTAAAACGCATCACAAGATCACAACAAGCTATTCTCTTGGAACCAAGTTACGAGAGAATACTAGTAACGAAGCAATAAAAGCTAATTAAATATTTCAATTCATAAGTTAAATGGAACCTAACTTCATCACTCAGAGTGACAAACTAATAGCTTTAAACGAGAAATCAGGAAAAGGCTGCCTGAAAACAGAAACCGATTCGGAAAAATGAATTGCACACACTACGTTTAGACTCGTAGCCACCAGTAAACGAAGAATCGGAAAAATTATTACGATACTGAAAGGAGATGAGTAAACGCAGCCACCGTATTCCCTGTTCGGGATACATTATCAATGAAGACATTAAAATAGCCGTTCTTTGCACCAGATCAATTAGGACTTTTACCAACTTTTTTCTTGAATTAATGGGACAATTTTGAATTACAACGAGCATTTAGCCTGAAAAAACCCACTCTTTAATGGAACGAAATAAAGACTAGTTAATCAGTCGTCTCTGCATACTTCGTGAGTTCGGTAGATGTGTTTGAAGGCTCTTTATGGATGTGTCGATCTATATTAGTTTTTCATGTTGACATTCTTTACGACGCACGTAATTAATGACACAATAAAGAGTAAATCTGGAGTTAATCTAATGTGGATCAGAAGCAATTGAAAAGTGAAAGGTGATTCATTAGTGAATAAAATTTAATTTTTTCTTAAAGAGTTTGAGACTCCCTAGCTCAAACCAATGCAATTTCTAGAGAGCAAAGAGAAAAGACCAATTTAGTTAGCACTGCAGAAAATCAAGAATTTACGCGAAAGGTGTGTTCTCATGCAAGAGACTTTGGGTATAGAAACCGCGAGTAAGAAAAGAAAGAAAATAATGGATGGATTGCATAAAAGGTGCGAAAACTGAAACAAGGAAAGCGAACACAAAAGACAGAAGTTCTGGAAGCATATCTACAGCCGAGGTAACCTCACGGTATCCTCCTGGGAGCGCCAGTTCCCATATACTCGCAGAATAGGCAAGACAAACCTATAACCTAAGCCTATGGTCTATCCTATACTGCCTAAAGGGAAATGACATCCAAAGTGATTCAAGAATACATCAATAACAAATAACGGAGACATTAGGAGTGAAGTAGTTTAAAAAATTTTAAGGAATTATTGAGATTCGCTACTTCCTAGACGAGGAGCTTAACAAGTTATTTGTAGCTTCCTAATCACAGTTGCGACGAATGTATGCCAGTTTTTATCTTGCAAGTCCCTCTCGTTAATTCCCGCCGAGGGGTCTGTAATGCCGGTTGTTCAACCGTGTCCAGCGATGGCGTGTTCACGATTATTTCATTCTGATAAGCTAATTTTAATCATTGAGGACTCGAGTTACTTTCTACAAACGGATATCCTTTGAAGTTTGATTTATCAGTATTTCAAATTTGTTTAGAGAGTTGAAGAACGTCCGAGGTAACACGCTCGCATGAAACTTTGCTTGTTGTTAATCTGCCCTCAGTTACGTACGCGGCTACAGTAGCACGAACTGAACTGCGTACGTGTTTGAACTTATCTTACACAGAATGTTGGAAATTAGTTTTTAAAAATCTTCAATAACAAGCGAAGAAATTTTCAAAAGTTGTGCGAAATGGAAAAGGAAATAAGATTTCGTTTCTAAAAAATAATTTACCTTATATGGACATTCAAACCGCAGTCAAGGTAGTTGCTCGAAATATTAAGCTAGTGTCAAAAATGAACTTGACACACAACCAAGGAATGCACTTAGAATGCTCATTGCAGCAATGCACGCCTGCGTTAAGTATAGGCCTGTGTGGTAACCAAAATATGAGAATAAAACAGCACACAATGTCAGACATTCTCGTCATTTGGATACACTAAACAGAACATCAAGCCTAGAATGCGTATTACTATTGCTGAACAGAAGCGCACTTTCCTAATGAGCGAGTGCATGTGAAGGGCACCTCCATCTAATGAGTTGCTTAATTACGACCAATGTGACGGTCACTGAGTTCTAATCAGATATTCTAAATGAGGTCCTCTCACTGTGTTTGATGTTACTCTACTTCATTGACGGACCATTCGTATCCGTGTACACTGCACAGCGGAACGTTGCAGCTGAGGATCAGTTCAAGATGATTGTCATGCGGGTAACCAATGAAATCTTGCAATTTAAATATCACTGTATAATTTAAGTAGAAACTTTAGGTTTCGCTAGCAGTTCCTCTAACCATACTCAGGAAACAGACTACAACGCATGTGCTGCAGTTTAGGTACAGGCAGAGTCCAATTTTGATAGTTCCTGTATAAGCTAAAGAGAAACTTTAGGTTTCACTGGAAGTTCATCTAACCTTCCTCAGGAAACAGGCTGCAACGCAAGTGCTGCAGTTCAAGTACAGGCGAGTCCCCACTCGGAAAGCACGAGGTCTAGCGCTCAATGTTGGAAAAGTCGAGACTTTAGTGGTGTCACATTTTGCATCGATATTCCTAGTATAGACCATAAATGCTTCTGTTCAAAAGCGATACATCTATTTTCATTTCCTCGCGAGAACTGGAATGCTTATTTAGACAAATGCATAAATCCTCGGAAATTACGGATATTTGTACGATTGCTTCTGATATTAAATATTTCCTCTCGATTCGACTACATTATAACTCGAAATCCAATCACTGTAACTCGCACAACGTAAGCAGGATTTATCATATGATATAATCAAGCAAATAAGGTAATTAGCATAATTCCTTGAGGACTCGCTGCCTCCACAAGATAATTAAAATAATCCGTGCAGGATTTATGAACCGTGATGTTCTCAAACCAGGAAAGTATTCCCTTGCACAATTTGCTCAGCGAAATTCGCTGATTGCACTGTCGGAGCGCACCGCCTGCACCAAGAAAGAAGTTAGGGAATAAAATAAGAAGACCATATCTATCTCTCATGTAATGCGAGGTGCAGCGATTTGCTCAAGGTGAGGTGTTACTGGAGGCATGGGATCGGCGACAGTGGAAACTTGAATTATTAAGAAAGCTGTTACAATTATTGCTGAGGTTTGATTGATGCATTGGGAATTATTGGAGCTTCCGTGCCCTGGTAGGTGTCCATGGCACGAGACAACTCGGTGGTTACCCACTGTCTTCGCTTAGTTCTCCATGCAGATAGAGGGAAAACTCACGAATTTAACACCTGCGTATGATAAAAAAGGTATCCCAAATTGACCAAAGATTATGGCGAGACCATAGTAACAACTTAGTTAGCCAGAGAAAATAAATCAATCAAAGTTGAATTTTTTTTTTTTCATTTCTCACCATCTTTCAGTCACTGTGCGGTGTGCTATTGATATATTTGGACAGTGATTACAGGTTATTGACCTATACTGCTGGCGTCGCTTCAAAGGCCCTCTCTGCGTACAATTTAACCAACAACCACATTTCACGACAACATTAAAAATTAGCTCGCATTGATTCGCATATCCTTGTTCACCTGCGTCTCAAGCACATTTTGGAATTATCCCTGAACGCTCAAATTTCTGAAACAGACACCTCATTTTTGCCACGATACCGTGGAGTTGAGAAGCACTCTCGGTACTCGGAGGGGAGGCAGTCGCAGCACGCGGTCCCGCCGGTGCGGGGCTGAGGCCCGAAATGAATATTCAAATGGAAGGCCCTCATAGCTACGCGGAGATCGTTAGCGCGCATCGCTTACTGGGACGCCGTCGCCTCGCGCCCTCACGGCCGTACGAATTTGCTCGCGTCGGCACCGACGGCTGCATGCAGGCACAGATGGCTGCATGCAGGCACGGACGGCTGCATGCAGGCACGGACGGCAGCATGCAGGCACGGACGGCAGCATGCAGGCACGGACGGCTGCATGCAGGCACGGACGGCTGCATGCAGGCACGGACGGCTGCATGCAGGCACGGACGGCTGCATGCAGGCACGGACGGCTGCATGCAGGCACGGATGGCTGCATGCAGGCACGGACGGCTGCATGCAGGCACGGACGGCTGCATGCAGGCACGGACGGCTGCATGCAGGCACGGACGGCTGCATGCAGGCACGGACGGCTGCATGCAGGCACGGATAGTTGTATGCAGGGACGGTTAGGTGTATGCAAGCGCGCACAGCAGCACGAGTCGATCAAGCGACCAACGACCGCTTACAAGTAAAGGTAGCATGGCGTCATTTTAAAGCGCGCCAGTGATGCGCTCTTGCACTCGGAATCTCTCAGGAATTTTGGCCTGTACGATTTCTCACTTCAACGTTCAAAATAAGGACATATGAATCCGTTTGTTTAATTATACAGCGGGTCTTTTTTAGCAATATAGAATTTCGCCTATTTATTGCGTAAACAAAAGTTTGCATAGAATAGCGTGAGAGACCCAAATTACGAGACGTGTTTGGCCAGCAAATTTCAGCTGTAAAATTTGGCGTTTGAGAAGCTCAAATATAACTTCATACGGTTTTTTAGAAATGACGACATGCTAAAGATGAAATATTTGAAACGTTGCTTACGCAATAATGAACATAACATCGACTTGTGGTAAAATATTGCGGGAATTGAAAAACGAGAATAGTTCACGTTGCTATATTTAGAGAAACTTACTGCAAGTTTGTTGTGGAATAAACTGCATTTGTGTCGAGGGATGCTCAAGTCATGAAAATGAATTAAATGGGATTGTTTCCTTTCTAGAACTGGGTCTTATAATTTAAAATTTGAGAAATGCGTTGTTGAAAAATCGGTGTCATTTCAATAAAACATTGTCACAAATCACTTTAACCCTGTTTATGTTACTTGCTAGGAAGCACTGGTAGTGCATCGATATTAGCAAATATGAACCAAACATTCTATCTAATGAAATAGAATGTGCGTAAACTAGCTATATTTTAATTCAGGATGTGAGGAATAGAAATAGGGGACACACAAGTTAATCGCGTTGTGTGTCTTCCTGCAGTCATACTGGACAGCGCAATGTTGTAGTTGACGATCACATCACTTCAAGGTAAATTATGCAGTGAAATTTGGCAATGTTAATTAATAATCGTGACTCAAAAGTTAATCGTAATAAATGCAATAATATATTTCCCAGAGGCAGTAAACACAGGATTTAATATATTTTTTGGGTTGCTTTTACAAACGCTTCAAGGTTATGAAGTCAATTTCGTTCATATGTCATTTTTTCCGTATTGTATTGGTCAAATGCTCTCTTTTACAGAACGGAAGTTAAAGCCGGTCTGCATAACTTTGTTTCACCAGACATGACTAAACACCTTCAATGAAATTTTATTTACTTTGAAATTCTATTTGAAGGAGATATGCATGTGTGTGAAGTAGTTGTCTTTTGATTATTTGGATGACGAATCGTTATCCGAATATTAATTCCTTCAACGCAGGATGGAAGTACAGAATCTTGCCACAACTGAGCGAATAAAACCCATCTCCGGAACCCGTCAATTCAAGTTCGACGCGTTTCTTTCTCCGTTGGGCCGGAATTTCGCATTCAACCTTATTGCTTTAATCAAAAAGAACTTGGCTTGTTTGCTTAAGACTCATTAGTTGCGCATTTCTTAACGACCGCTCCTCACGGACCGATCTCGCCTCCAGCCGACCGTCTCGCTAAAGCCTTCAGGGAACTCGACAACTTCTCAGACTTAATTAAATGAACTGCTCCAACATGATAGTAATCTCGAACAATGGCCGGTCTTCCTTGCAAACCAGACTGCCATTAATTGCGCGGATCAAACGTACATTTCACGAGCCCGGACTTGAGTGTTTGTCTGTATCCTGGAGCGGTAAAATGCTGCGATGGTTCCCTGGGCCAGCCAGACTCGTCCGATAATTGAGCACCGCCGCTGGGATGCGAGAACAATTTTCAGCCAGCTTTGAGAACTGCTCCAGCAGTCACTCGAAGAACACCGTTTGTCAGATTATTTTTTATGGCTCAAAATCATGTATTTGTCTCTTTTCAACCCAGATTTGTTTTTAAGAGTGGTCACCATACAATCATTCAGAGCTGCAAGATGCCAAGTAGTCTTCATAATGAAATCTCGTTTGAAAAATAGCAGAAGTTCAAAATTTAGTCTGAAACAAGTGACAGTCTGGCAACCCCCCTATACCCTTTCATCTCGGTTGTGACACTATAGCAGACATTTGAGCCCCAAACGCTCTATAGAAGCTGCATCACAGATGCATCTTACGCTGAACAGTAAAACAATAACTCTAAAATTCAAAAAAGTGATCATCTCTATCCTTGTTAAACAACTTCCACCCAAACAGGTGACATGAAATTATTATACCGACAGATAATGTTTGAAATAATAATAAATAGAATACAGAGAAAACCAACTTATTATGACGATCGGCCGGGCTAGAAATCGGAGGCATTTACATAAATTAAAGAAATTTAGGAGCGTATACTCACGTAGGGACATTTTGTGCAGTTACTGCATCTTTTTTCTGCAGGGCGACGATCGGACGAAGAGTGTTGTAGATTCGTCAATTCATCTGAATTTCATTCGTACATAGGATTACAGGATGGAATGGAGTACAAAATAACATTCTAGGTTCATTCTAAACAAAAAACTGACACAGAGCTATAATTCCAGGAAAATGTCCGAGTGTGGAGCTAATTAGAACACTATTCTGCAAGAGGCAAGAAACAGAGAGGAGTTAGCATAAGCGAAAAAAGCTCGACTCGTCATGGAGCTCACTTCTCATTTCTTGCACGTGAATAAATAACAGGTGCGAGTTAGCAATAATACACAGCCCTTCTCGGTAGAGAAATGGTCGTTTTCGCATCCTAAATAATGGTTTTACAGTCTCATTGGGTAGTTCAGATGAGTAACTATCTTTGAGTCGGAAATATCAGTTTTGAATGAGAAATGACCATTTTTGTGTGGAAATAGTAGTTCAAGCCAGAAATGGGAGTATTCGAACCAAAAATCAGAGTTCAATTCAAAAATTTAAGTTTTCCACTCAAAAATAACGAGATCAAAAATGACAATTTTCGAGTACGAAGNAACAAGTCGCTCACAATACAGCATTTGCAAAACCACCTATCAGTCCACGCGAGTCGAGCGAACGACTTCCATTAGGAAATGAACCGTTCAGAAATCATCGACATCACGGACTCAACACTTCGTCTTCATTTCGTGATTTAGATCCCTCAAACTGCGGCTGAATTCTGTAGCTGTGTAATGTCCATGCCAACTGTGACGTTTCCTAATGTGGCATTGGTGCCTCCTCGTGATGGGATGATGGTATCCTCGTGATACAACCAAATAAGCTGTAGAGTTGAAATATTCTATTTAAATTTCAAATCCTTCGGTGTGATGCAACCTATTGTATCTATGAGAATTAGAGCTCCCAGGAGGAAAACATTAAGTCCCGAGCAGAAGATTGGGTAGGCCCTCTTGTGTTGAAATGAAATTAGTTTTATTGTGTTCCGTATCGTCTCTTTTTCGGTTCAACTTTTTCAGTAATTATCCCTGATTCACAATTTTTGCGATGTATTATAAGCTTCTGTCAGCCTTGCGGTTTCTAGGCGGAAGGCGCGGGGACGCTTCTTGTGCATAGATTCTCTGTTCCCTTATTTCTATATCAAACGGTGCCTTCCTCTTTCCTCTTCTGAGAACACTTGCGTTGAGTATAGAGTTCCTTTAGGAAATTCATAATCCCATGTCTAATTTTACATTGTTACCGGATATGACACTGCAACCTAATATGACGCAGTTGCCTAATTAGGCATTCATCTCTAATTTGTCATTCAAATCTAATTTGATGCAGTCACCTAATTGTGCATTCATATCTAATTTGATGCAGTTACCTAATTGTGCATTCATATCTAATTTGATGCAGTTACCTAATTTGACATTCATATCTAATTTGATGCAGTTACCTAATTTGACATTCATATCTAATTTGATGCAGTTACCTAATTTTGTATTCATATCTAATTTGATGCAGTTACCTAATTTGGCATTCATATCTAATTTGATGCAGTTACCTAATTTTGCATTCATATCTAATTTGATGCAGTTACCTAATTTTGCACTCATATCTAATTTGCTGCAGCTACCTAATTTTGCATTCATATCTAATTTGATGCAGTTACCTAATTTGACATTCATTTCTAATTTGATGCAGTTACCTAATTTTGCATTCATATCTAATTTGAGGCAGTTACCTAATTTGACATTCAAATCTAATTTGATGCAGTTACCTAATTTTGAATTCATATCTAATTTGATGCAATTAACTAAGTTGGTATTGATGCCTAATTTGATGCAGTTAACTAAGTTGGTATTGATGCCTAATTTGATGCAGTTAACTAAGTGGGTGTTGATGCCTAATTTGATGCAGTTAACTAAGTTGGTAGTGATGCCTAATTTGATGCAGTTAACTAAGTTGGTAGTGATGCCTAATTTGATGCAGTTAACTAAGTTGGTGTTGATGCCTAATTTGATGCAGTTAACTAAGTTGGTA